>PVIU01005134.1:0-117467 GCA_004026605.1 Ondatra zibethicus
GGAGGGAGGGAGGGAGGAAGAAGGAAGGAAGGAAGGAAGGAAGGAAGGAAGGAAGGAAGGAAGGAAGGCCGATCCTGGCTTTATTCTGAACAGAGTTGCCTCACCAGACACTGAACATGAACCCCACCTTAAAGATAGAAAATAAGAGTGAAGTCCACTGGCCTGTTCTCCAGACAGCTGGCTCACGTGCTTCCCAGTGGCCCTGCCCCATGTGCCCTGGACGATCCTCTCAGCCAAAGATGCTGCCATCTAACTCACCCCAAACCCCTTTAGTCACCCTGTATTTGAATCTTGGAAATGACACTCCCTTCAAGCCACAATCTGCCATATGTCATATGTCTCTCCAAGACATATGTCAAGACAAGGTTTCTCTGTAGCTTTCGAGCCTGTTCTGGAACTAGCTCTTGTAGACCAGGCTGGCCTTGAACTCACAGAGATCCACCTGCCTCTGCCTCCCGAGTGCTGGGATTAAAGGTGTGCACCACCACCGCCCGGCTGCCTCTCCAAGTTTTTTTTTTTAAGTTCTCTGTTGTTTATTAATCAGTAACTCAAGTAAAATTTTATCCTTCCCAAAGATCTCTGATGCAGTTTGACAGCTGAGAGGTTTTGTCAGTTTAAAAGGACAACCTCACCAAACAAATTTGGTAAAATACAAATACAAGACCTGCAAGATATAAAAATGTGAGGACAAATACAAGTTAATCAAATTTCTCTCTCATGCTGCCTTCCATAGTCTTAAAAATACTTTTCATTGTGCAAAAATATCTGTCACAGTCATTCTGACATAAATATGCTACTGTTTATACAATGTGTATATCTAAAACTTCTGTTTTCTGCCTCTCCAAGTTTTAAGCCCACAGCCCTTTCTCCTTCAGTTTCAAGTTCCCACACCATGGTCATTCCTTGCTCCTGAATCAGGCAGGAGAGTGGCGTCTCTTGGCTGTCTCCCCACAACCTCGGGTCCTGAGGACCACATTCTCTGCCCCTAAAAATCTCCCCATCCCAGGACACCATCTACTTCATCATCCCACTTAAGCAAAGTATTTAGTAACAAGGCAAACCTATGAGGATAGAAGTAGCATGGTTGCTATGAACAACTCTGAATGACTTTCTTTAAAAGAAAAAAATCACTTCATTCTAGTTAACTCATAAATAAAAATACCACACAGCTGGCTTTAAGGATGCCACATAAACATTTGCCCAGATCCAAACTCTATAGCTCTCAGTGACTTCTGTGCAGTTATTATCCATTCTGGAATTATTGATATCACTTAGGGTTTTGCATATCCACTATAAATTATTGTTTTTCTTTATTTTATGGTTCTTGGTGCTTCAATACCCAGAAAGTTGAATTTGTTTATCCAAATCTCTGACAGAGTTTAACTAGGAAAAAGCATGGCCTTGTGACTTCCTTCATGACTCCCAAGTCCTTTTGCCTGCGTTTCATCCTTCCTTCCCAGTGGCCTGCCACTAGCACAATTTCTCGGGTCTCTTTTCTGAATTTTGCACTATACTCACATCTAGACCTGTTTACGTAGATACATGTGTACATTATAGACTATTATGGATCTGCATATGAGAGAGGACCTGTTTACATAGAGACATGTATGCATAATAGGCTATTATGCATATGAAAGGGGACATGCATATTTTTATCTTCCAAGTTTGGGTCACCTCACTATTACTCTTTCCAAATCTATTCATCTTTCTATAAATTTAAGTTATTTTCTTTAAGCTGCATAATATTCCATTCTGTACATGTTTTCCATTTTTATAACCCATTCTTCTGTTGGTGGGCATCTAGGCTGATTCCATTTCCTGGCTATCAAAAACGGCATCTTCTCTTCATTGCTCTAAGCCCCTCTGCACTGTCAGTTGCTAAGTTGTTTTACTGATTTACATTGCCAGGCAGATGTTTGCTTTGTAATGATATTACTACCTCTTGGCATAAGACAATGCAATTGAAGAAAGTGCTTTCCAGGACACATTTCCATAATTTATGAACAGAGCAGGCAGAATAACAGCCCCAAAGCTGTTCGCATCCCAACAACCAAAGACTGTGCTGTTACCTTGCAGAGCAGAGGAGATTGTCAAGATGGAATTAAATCAAAATGTTGATTTAAATCAAAAACCAGCTCATTGGTAAAGTACTTGATAGCATCCATAAGATCCCAAGTTTGACCCCCACTATCACACTAAATAAATAAGGTTGGGGTGCAGCTCAGTTGGTAGAGTGCTTGCCTATAGTGAATAGCATTCGTTTGTTCTTACATCATCTAACTTATGTAATTAAACACATATATGTATACATGTATGAGGAATGTTAAACAGAATTTAAGAGGAACTAGTCAAACACTAATTGTATTGAGTGACATAGTTTGTTCACATTCCTGCTAGACAGCACATAGTACATCTTCTCCAGGTTGCCTGAGTTTCAGGGCTGGTGGCTCCTTCTTCCATCTCCAGAGCCAGCAAGAACACTTTTAGATCATTTATTCTGGGGCTAGAGAGATGGCTCAGCAGTTAAGACCGGTATTGATTTTACAGAGGACCTGGCTTTGGTTTCCAGCACCCTCATCAGGGGTTTCCCAACTGCCTGTAACTCCAATCCAGCAGATGAGAAGCCCTTTTCTGGCCACATACTCAAAAATCAGTTATTGCCTTTCCTCCTCGACTACATGCCTCTCTCTATCCCTTTATAAGGAATTTTGTGATTATATGAGGATCACCTGTAAAATCCAGAATAAATTCCCTATCTCAAGAATCTCTATTATTTTATTATATTATTTTGAAACAGTGTCTTATGTACCCAGACTGGTATTGAACTAACTTTGTAGCTAAGGGTGATCTTGAACTTCTGACCCTCTAGTCTCTACCTTCTGAGTGCTGGCATTCTAGGCTTGCTCTACCACACCCAGTTTATGAGGTGCTGGAATGGAAGCCAAAGCTTCTTGCATGGCAGGCAGGTATTCTACTGCTGCAGGAGCTCCTTCTGCTCCTTCAGCCAATAGCCTTTAAGATACCAGCCCACTTGGGCGTGGTCTCTTTCTGCTTTAAAAAGCAGCGGTAGCCCTGCTCTCTCCCCTTTTTGCTCTGGCTCTGCTTCCAGCTACTAGACTCCTTTCCTGGTCGCGTAGAGGACTCTTGTCTAGGACGGTGATCTGTAAGTTTTCCCCTTTAAATAAATAACCCTTTTAGTAATCATAATTCCAAACTGGTGTGGGATTGTTTTGTGACTTACACCTTCACTCTACCAACTCAGCTCCATCTCAAGCTCCACAGCCTGCAAACAGTTGCTACCACGGCTATTCTGAAAGTGTTTTGGAGACTTCTGGACCACACTCTGAGATCCACTCTCTTGAACCATGAGTGTGTCTCTAGATCATTTCATGCTCTTAACTTGAGATGCGTATCATCATTATTCCCATTTCATGAAGGGAAAAACTGAGGATGGTAAAGGCTTAAGAACTTGGCCCAGGCCACACAGCTACTAAATAGCAAAGCAGGTTTAGTCCGGCTCTCTCTGGCTCTTGAGCTGCGTTTTAGCAGAGGAGCTGCCCTATCGGAGCACTGGACCAAAAACAAGCCAGAGAGACCCTAAGGCTGGTAGAGGGGACTTCACAGTGGGAAGGTGACCACACAAGGTGGAGAGGGAGGTCCAGACTCAGCTTCTCTGTGAACATGTAAAATGGGTACTTGCCATGACACTCCACTCTGGGGAGGGAAACAACCTGGAACACTGCAAAGAGCAAGTGAGTGGAGACCTGGCTGTCAATCAAAGTGGGTAGAGGACACTTGAGAGCAAGACTTGAGGTGCTACCCTTCACAGCCATCAGCATTCAGCCCCAGATCCAGGGTGAATCCTTAGGGTCTGCTGGTCAACTAATAGCTGCGCAAGTCTCAGCCTGAGAAGGAGACTGTCCTGTTCTCTCTAATCGCATGGTGCAGAATCAGTCCAGAGGCTCAAGGCCTCTTCCATAATAGGGGATTTCTCGCCAAAGCTTGCCAGTGGGAGTGTCCACTGAAAACCACCAAGTGGGTTTTATATTAGGACAGCATTCCACAGCTGCTGCTGCTGGCCATCCACTGGGAGGTCTGTTACCAATCTCAGAGATGTCAAATAATCTTAAAGGCACAGACACTCATTTATACCCACCCAGGCAGGGAAGAGAGATCCTCATGGCTCCCAGGCTCCCCATGGCAAACCCTAAGGCATCTCCAGTACCTACCCCATCCCAGGGCCAGCCTTCCATCCTGTATTCTGCTTTACAGGTCCAAAGTGTGGTGATCCTGATGTTGAGGATGCTGTAGCTACCCACTCTCAGGAGCATAAGTGTCCACACAGCAGGCCCGCCTACCTTGGCACCTGTAGACAGACACCTGGCTCCTGGGTACAGGTCTGGAGTCACAGGTGCTGGGAGCTCACATTTCCTGCTTACTGTGCATGTCCTGCGCGCCACCTCCCAGACACTAACAATGGCTTCTGCTGTGGCTTTTCACCCCATGCTTCGGAAGCTTGTCCTCTCTGCACTTTTACCAAACTCTCAAGAAGTATTCAGGTCCCAGGCTGAGTCATTTGCAGATGGGGAGACTGAGGTTCACGGGGTAAAACAGAGTGTCTAAGGCTCTCCCTAGACTGGGTGAGAAGAAAGTCTGGCCATTTTTCAAGCTGTATATTGTGTGAAGATTTTTTTTGTCAGATTTGGTTATTCTTGATTTCTTCAGAATTCCCCACTGAACCTTTTTGGCCATTGCCAGCGGAGGTCCTTTAATTGAGTTCTGGGATTAAACATGGATCCTCATGCCTATGCAACAGGTACTTTTACCAACTGAGCCATCTTCCCAACTCCCAAAATTATTACTTTTATTAAAGCTCAACCCATGATTATATCTTTTTACTATCTGTGTGACAAAGTAGAAAATTCATAAAAATATTTCTGTTGCCTATTGCATTACAGTCAATATATTTAACACCTATTATTGTGTGTATGTGTGTGCATGGCACATGTATGTGGGCATGCAGGCCACAGCACTTGCATGGAAGTCAGAGGACATCTTCATGGGGTTAGCTCTCTTTCCAGCCACATCTACCTGGATTGCAGATGGGTGATCAAACCTAGCTGCTAAGCTTCTATAAGTGAAATACCTTTTATCCACTAACCCATCTTGCTGGCCCCAATATACAGTGTGTGTCTTGAGGAAAAACATTTGTGTGATTGAGGCACATAATAAATTTACCTCTTCTTTGTATGTGACCCTTGGTTCACATCTGAAACGGATAACTGAAGTGAGAAGACTCAGAGGGCAAAGGCACATGCCACCAAGCCAAAAGACCTGATTTAGATCTCCAGACCCACACAGTGAGGGCAGAGAACAGACTCCCAAAAGTTGTCCTCTGACCTCTGTATGTAGGCCACATACACACATGCATATGTATGCACGCACACGCACACACACACACAGAGACATACAGTAATTTTATTTTTAAAAAGATATATTCACTATTCATCCGCACATGCCGTCATGTTTTATGTGAACCATGTGCATGCAGGTGCCCATGGAGGCCAAAGGAGGCATCAAATCCTCTGGAACTGGGGTCATAGGTAGTTTTCAGTCTCCTGATGTAGGCGCTGAGAATTGAATCTGGGTCCTCTGCAAGAGCAGCAAGTGCTCTTTACTACTCAGCCATCTCTCCAGTCCCATCATCATCATCATCATCACTATTACTATTATTTATAGTAAAGAACTTATGGAAAGGAACAGAGTTTCTGGGCCCGAGGTATGTTCCTGTTAAACCCCGTGTAGAAGTATCAGACTGTTTGCAAATGAGATCCTGTCCTTCTACATTCTCTGTAATACTTGCTATCGTCAGACTTCTAGATTTTCCCCCAAAACAATTATTATAAAATTGTCTTCACTACGGGTTGATTTCTGTTTTTCTAGTCTCTCCTGAGGAGAATTCTCCTTGGCTGTCTCTTTTGCATGCCACTGCTAATTTTGAAGCAGGCTTGTCAGCTAACTTCCCAGATAGCATCAACATGAGAACACGTAGCACCTGCCAAGGATGGGGGTGGTTTAGGGTTACCACATTTAATATATTATAAGATGCCATGGCTTGTAAGAGACACCATCCATTTAATATAGAGCCCCAGCTAAATAAACAGAAATGTCGTCTTATATTATACGACTTTTAAAAACTAACACCAGTGCGCCTTCGTTTGTCAGTCTAATCACACAGCACTTTCTCCTTCAGCGTCATCAGAGAAAGCCCATTTTGTTTTCATTGCATTTTGAATCTAAAGATTCTCTCCAGTTAATGCAAACACTGTCAGGGAAACAGATATATGTAGCCTGGCCCCATGAACTTGCTCTCCTGGGTACATGTACTAAAGACAGGCAACATACCAAAGATTTACATACATTTAATTAAATTCGTGGTTTCACTTTTTTCCTTCTTCTGTAATTGAATGACATATGGCTGGAAATCTGACAGTCAGCCAGACACGTTGGAAAGATGGATGTCTAGCGCTAATCTTCTGCGAGGCATGAATCAGCTGCAGCAGCTTCTCCCAGCTCCCAGAAGAATTAGTTATGTTTGTATGTCACCATAATGACAGCCATGCTATAACTCTCTCCTCTATTTGTAGCTAACAAACTTTGATTGCCATCAATTAAAACATACCGCCCAACCTCAAAAGCACCAAGTGAAAGAACAGGCGTCTTATATTTAGTCTATTTGTTACGTTTCAGGGGTATACACTTGTACATATGTGTGTGACATATTCTGCCAGTATTTATCGAGCCTATGATGTGAACCAGTTCCATGCTTCCAAGTCAAGGAGGCTTCACTCATCTCTAATCTTATGGTGATTTAGTGGCCTATGTAGTATCCTCATTTTATTTTATTTTTAAATTAAATTTTATTACTTATTTTATTTCATTTCTTAAAGATTTGCTTTTATTTGTGCACGTGTGTGGTGTGTGTCTGTGTGTGTACCCATGTGTGTGTATATATGTGGGAGTTAGGATTACAAGTAGTTGTGAGCTTCCAGACTTGAGTGCTGGGAATGAACTCTGGTCCTCTGGAAAAGCAGCAAGTGCTCTAAACAGCTGAGCCATCTCTCCAGGCCCTACCAACATTTTAAAGAAAAACAAAGTTCAAAGAGGTCAGATGACTTGACCAAGACTCCCAGCAGCAAAATCAGAATTCAAATCCAAGTGGCTCTCACTCCAAAGTCCACAAACTCCCCACCATGCCATGATTCTTTCTTAGGTACCAAAGTTCCCGGAGCACTCCCGGGTGGTCCTCAGATGACTGTATGCCTATCCCTTACCTGCTTTGTCCCTTGTATCAGACACCTCCCAGTGGGGAGAGTTGCTGGCAGAGACAATAGACTTTTGAAAGAGTTCAGCTCCATTAAAAATAACTGGATATTTACTCCTAATCCTGCTAAGCTCTCTTGAGCTCTGTGCAAGTCGACAGAGGAGAGCACGTTAACTGGCTCGAAAGCAAGCGGGTCTAAGGTTGCTGCGAGAGTCTCCCACATCATTCCCCCCCCCCCCCAGCCAGGGCTCCTGCCACCTTCTCCCGTGCTGATGGTGGAAACCTTAACTCTTTGTTGTGACGTGTGGTTCTGTGTCAGTGAAGCTCAGTCTCATCTGTAGACATGGGTTTCTTTTCCTTGAACACAGCCCAGCCTCTCAGCAGAAGTCTGATCAGAACTCAGGTTTGAACTGTTCATAATCTTCCATGTACATGAAAGGTCTATCTCCCAAGTCTGAATAGACCTAGGAATTGGGAGGAGCCATCACTTAGTTAAAAGGGCCCCTAAGTTATCTGAGCCAATAAAAACTTATCAGACCAAAGAATAGTGTTCCTCCATTTTCCTCAAATAATGCTTTAATCTAGAGTTCATCGCCAAAACCCCAGCGTACATTTCCCTTATGGGACCCTCTTTTCTTCCCTCCCTTCCTTTTTTCCATCTATTTCTTTAGTAGAGTCAGTTCCCTGTAGTTTAGGCTGGCCTCAAAATCTCTAGGTAGTGGAGGATGGCCTTAAACATCTGATCCCCCTGCTTCTACCTCCTGAGTGCTGGGACTACAGACAAGCCCTACCGTGCCTAGTTTATAACGAGCTACACCCAGGGTGTCCTGCATGCTAGACAGGCCCTCTGCTAACTGAGCTACATGCTCATCCAAGTCTCCTTGAAGAATCTTCATCCAACATGCTGTTTCAACTCTTAAAAATTTCCCATCAGAAAATAGCTCTTACCTTCTCTGGGCAAACTTATAGTAGAATATGTCGTTTTCCTTTGATTTTTTTTAAAGTGTGTGGAATAACCAACCCTGTGGCTCCTCCACTCACTACTTTTCTATCTAAATCCCTAGAACTCCAAGGAACTGAATTTGAGACTGCCGGTCTACCTTCTTAACATGATTCTTTTAACTTTGGGGTTGACTTTGAGGCTGGCTACCATTCACTGGCTCCTCCTACCTTAGTGCAACCCAGTTTACATAGGAAATAACATAGCATACTATTTCTTTTTTAAAAAAAAACATCTATTTTCTTTACTTACCTATTTGAAAAACTTGGAAATAAATGAAAATATCACACAGAAAAATTCAAGTGCACTAAGAGACCAACCTTCCAGCGTCTGGCATACCAGAAGCACCTGGAACCAAACCTCCAGATCATTGGCCTCAGAGGTCAGGGCAGTCCTGCGCTTCCCCGCCAATGTTCCCAGGATCCCCTGAGAGACTAGAGCTTTGGTTCCAGTGGCACCTGAGGTCAATTTGAGTGTAGAGTTTTGATAGCTGAGCTGCTAAATGTCACCACAGGACCTGGAATCTATATTTCTGTGCTGCCAGAGGTTGCTTTGGGCATACACCTCTAACCACAGGACCCTGATAGTAGACAGGCTTCACTGGGTCTAAAGTTTAGCAGATTCACAGGATCCAGGGGTGACCAATGTTTTGACTCCATTTGATCACTTTGGTCCTTAGTGTAGCCTCCTCTCCCTTTTCTTGGTTCAGTTGGCTCATAGCCAAGAGGGGGTCATTTTAACAACTCATTCAATGCTCAAACCAAGTTTTACCAGTGCTCACAGCTTAACTTCCGACAAATACTCCTCTGAGAAGAGTCGTGGGAACCAGACTACCCAATAGGCTCTGAAGAAGAGAGAGTCAAAGCAAACCCATTTCAACAGATGCATAAAACACAGCAAAGCAATAAAAAAAAAAAGGTACGACTACCACTGTTTATGGGTTTGCACACTTTAGTTCAGGTGCCCAAGGAGGCCAGAAGAGGACACTGGATCTACCGGAGCTGGAGGTGGAGGCAGTTGTAAGCACCCTGACATGGATGCTGGGAACCAAATGCTGCTCTCCTGCAAGAGCAGCAAGCACCCTTAACCACTAAGCCACCTCTCCTTCTTCCCAGATTTCTTCAAATTAAAGAAAGATGCTGTAAGCAGATTTTAAAATTTGAGACACAATTAACATCAGCAAAATTCATATGTTGAGGGACTGGAGAGATGGCTCATTAGTTAAGAGCATGGACTGCTCTTCCAGAGGACCTGGGTTGGATTGCAAACACCTGCATGATGGTCCACAATGGTCTATCACTCCAGTTCCAGGGCATCTGATACCCTCTTCTGACTTTGTGTGTACCAGGAACACACGTGGTATGCAGGCACACATATAGGCAAAACATTCATGCACATAAAATAAAAATAAATAAATCTTACAAATAAAAATGTAAAAAGTCATAGTATTGGATGTGTCGTTCTGCGAGTTTTGACAAGTGCATACCTTTGTATAACTGATGTCTTGATCAAAATATAGAACAATTCCATTGTTCCTAAAACATAATTTGTTCCTCTACATGGCAATCCTGTCCTCTACTTCTAGGCTTTGACAAGCAACTACTAATCTATTCTTTTTCCCTAAACTTCTTCCTTTCATAAAATGTCACAAAAACAGCATAAGAAAGGTGAGTTTGTTCTCTTTAGTTTACTAGAAGACTTCTGAGATTTATCTAAATTGTCGAGCGTGTAGACTTTTTCTATGTAAACATTCAAGCAACAACAAGGAAAGACAATTTCATGTTTCCTTGGGAGTCTCTGCATTGTTTTCTTCCTGTGCTCCAGTACATGGTCTAGACCTTCTAGAGAAATGGTGGTTGTGGTGGTTAGCTTGTCAATTTGACACAGACTAGAGTCGCTTGGGAAGGAGGACCCTCAGTTGAGGAGCTGCCTCCATCAGATTTGCCCATGGGAATGTTTGGGGGACGTTTCCTTGGTTAATGATTGACATGGAAAGGTCCATCCCAAGGTGGGTGGTACCACTTCTAGGCAGGTGGGTCTGGGTTGTGTAAGAAAGTAAACTGAGCAAGCCGTAGAGAGCAAGTCAGTAAGCAGCTTTCCTCCATGGTCTCTGCTTCAGTGCCTGCCTCAGCTTTCCTAAGTAAAGGATTCTATAAGATGTAATAAACCCTTTGTTCTCTGGGTTGGTTTTGGTCATATTATTTATCACAAAACAGAAACCAACTGGAAAACTGAGCACTTCTTATGTGGCAGACAATTGATTTAAAGATAAACTCTGGCATCCCATAAAATGAAGGCAGAATTGTTCCATTCTGCCATGGAAGCCTAGTTCTGATATGGTGTTTGACAGCTCATTAATATTTAACACCTGTCTGACCACCTGCTGTTCTATAGCCTGTCCAGGCTGCTGATGTTACAGAGTCTTTCAATGGCTTTTTGAGATCTATACCCTCCCTTCCTTTCTCCCTCCCCCACATAGTATGTGTGTGAGTCCACAGGGTCAGAAGAGGGCACTGGATCCCCTGGAGTTAGAGTTAAAGGTGATTGTGAGCCATCTGATGTGGATGTTGGGCCTTGAACTCTGGGTCCCCTGCAAGGGTAGTTAACCTCCAAGCCATCACTGCAGGACTTCACTCCCAACTTTAATTTTTGAGACAGAATCTCTTCATTGGCCTGGAGTTCACTGACTCAACTACCTAGGCTAGCTGGCCCTCTAGTCCCAGGGATCTGCCTGTCTCTGTCTCCCCAGTGATGGGATTACAAGTGCATGCTGCCATTCCAAGTTTTTTTACACGGATTCTGGGGTCTTGAATTTAAGTACTACTGCTTGAGCAGCAAGCATTTCACAAACCGAGCCATCTCCCCAGCCAGTACCTCATTTTTCACATCAACCAAACAAACAAAACTGAGCTCCAAACAGCTTGAGAAATTTGCCCAGGCACAGCTTGTCTCTTCCAGATGGGGAATAAATCTTGCTTGCTGCGTCCAAGTCCATGTAACTCCCGCTGTATTGTCCTGGGCATGGTCTACGTCATTATCATCAATCCCAACCAAGCTGTGGAAAAGTATGACTTCCCGCTTCCTCCACACCAAGTGAATCTGAAGTTTAGCCTGAGGGCTTTTTGTTTTTAACTATTTTTAAAATTTGTTTTTGTTTCTTTTTTTTTTCGAGGCAAGGTTTCTCTGTAGCTTTGGAGCCTGACCTGGAACTAGCACTTGTAGACCAGGCTGGCCTTGAACTCACAGAGATCTGCCTGCCTCTGCCTCCTGAGTGCTGGGATTAAAGGCGTGTGCCACCACCACCCAGCTGTTTTTGTTTCTTAAATACATTGTGTGTGTGTGTGTGTGTGTGTGTGTATGTGTGTGTGTGTGTATGAGAGAGAGAGAGAGACTATGTATACATGGGTCACTGAATACGGAGTCAGAGGACAACTTGCAGGAATTGGTCCTCTTTCACAATGTGAGCTGCAGAGATCAAACTCAGCTCCCCAGACTTGGTGACAGTACCTTTACCTGCTGAGTAGTCTCACCAGCCTAAGTGTCTTTTAAACGCTCTCTGGTTGGTGTTGATCTATATTCAGAATTGGGAACACTGGACCTGATGGCCTTAAATAGAGGGAGCCTTCTTCCCGACGAGCTCAGGATCAGGGCTGCCTGTTTCCTGAGTTGGGAAGCAAAGTATAATGAATGCATAGCAGGCAGCAACTGCTCCAGCTGCTTTAGGCCTGGGAGGCTCAGAGCTATAAAAGGCAAAGCTTTCTCCTTCATCTGTTAGATGCTAGTAAATCCAAGGAGTGTGTCATGGTATTTTAGCATCAACTTATCACACGTGTTTGTGCTGGCTGATGCGGGGAAGCCCTGATGGAAAACAGGTGTGATTCCTACAAGCGGCTATGGACTTAATGGGTTACATCGGGATGCCAATGGAAAAATCTGATGAGAGGAATGTTGCCATTTCCAAGGATATGGAGAGGCTTGGGTTTCCCAGAGGTATTTGGCCTGCTGGGATATCTTCCAGAGCAGAAATCGAAGTTCTGGGCATCACCGTGGGAGGTGATGGATGGCATTCCTGAAATATGATGCCTGGAGTAGCCCAGCTACTCAGATGGTGTACTGTTCTCTCTGAGACGATAGGTTGGAAGTAGGGGAGATGGCTCAGTCTGCAAAGTCCTTGCTATGCAAGCATGAGTTCAGATCCCTGGCACCCATGGAAAAGCAAGGCATAGTGGCATTCATCTGTAATCCCAGAGCAGAGGAAGGGGTGAGGTCAGGCGGAGGCTGGGGGCTTGCTGGCCAGCCTGTCTAGCCAACCTGTGAGCTCCGATTCAGTGAGAGACCCTGTCTCAAAAAATAAGGTGAAGAGTGCCTTGAAAACACCAGCCATCAGCCTTTTACACACATCTACCTGCCTGCGTGCGTACCCACGCACGCACGCAGCTTGGGGTTGGGGAGCAGGGAAGGGTTTTCCAGCGAGAGAGTGTCTCAGAGATCTGGAACCAAGGAACACCACAAAATCACACCATGCAACAAACCTCAGCAGGTTTATTGGGAGTGGGGGACATGATGACTGCCTCTGCGTGGGAATGGAGATGGCATGGCCAGGCCATGACGGAGGTCTTTATGGGGTATGGAGCATGCGCATAGGGAAAATATTGACGATGGAAACGCATGACTTTGGCAGTTAGTGAAGGTGGGGTGTTGGTGCTGAGAAATTAAAGGTGGGGCGGGGAACAAGAATAGGGGAACTCTGAGGAACCTGGTTCCAGAAGGTGGGCAGTTCTTAGTATGACCAACAGGGGCATAAAGTAGATTGATAGATTAGATAAATATCCCTTGGACTCATTTTATTTATTTATTTATTTTAGTTTTTCGAGACAGGGTTTCTCTGTACTTTGGAGCCTGTCCTAGAACTAGTTCTTGGAAACCAGGCTGGCCTCGAACTCACTGAGATCCGCCTGCCTCTGCCTCCCGAGTGCTGGGATTAAAGGCGTCCGCCACCACTGGCCGCCTGAACTTGTCATTTTCTAATGAGTTTCCAGAAAGCCCTCCTTGTTCCATTTGGTCGAAGTTGGAACTCTAGTATGTCTCATGATACATAAAGCTGAAGAACTCAGTGTGGGCACACAACCACCACCCCAGCACATGCAATGGGAGGCAGGAGGATCAGATGTTCAAGGTCATCCTCAACTACACAGCAATAGCCTGGGTTACATGATACCCTGTCTCAAAAAAATAAAGTGGCGAGCTGGGATCTGAGACTGTGCTGTTGCCAGACAAGCTGGTTGCGTTTCTAAGCTATCTGCTACTGGTGTTTTCTGACTTAGATGTAGCATCTCTCTGGGTAACACCACCTGGTTTGAAATGTCCCTGTTGCATGAACTATGCTAGTGGTATGGCTGTTTTAAGCTTAGGTTTCTTTCTTTCTTTCTTTCTTTCTTTCTTTCTTTCTTTCTTTCTTTCTTTCTTTCTTTCTTTAAAGGGTAAAAGACACATCATGGAAGGCTTCAGAAATGCAGAACAGTAGCCCAACATAAGGCTATGGACAGTTTTCATATAACTAGCACTGTGCTAGAACAGTCTTACACACTCCACTTCACTGAATTCTTTCAAGAACTCTTGCAGGGAGAGGCATAATTCTCATTTTCATATAAGGAACTTGAAGGATAAGGACATTTAATGGCTTACATAGAATGTCCCTGCAAGCAACTGCTGGGGACCCCAAAGCTCTTTCCCAGCCCCTTGTATTTGCTGGCTTAAACACATGTCCAAATATTTCTTTATGGCCTTCTTCTGTCAAGCAAGTGTTTTCGTTTTTGATAGCATGTTCTATACTTTGGAAGACGTGAAAAGAGTGATTTTGCTTCCAGAGTGTTTGGTTTTGTTTTTGGAGACAGGGTTTCTCTGTGTAGCCCTGGCTGGTCCTGCAGAGTCCTTTTTAAATGTAACTTAAAACAACAACAACAAAAGCAGTTTTCTGGTTAGCTAAGCCTTCGCACCCTTGTTTGATAGATGACCCACTACTTAACACTAGGCTTTAGGGAGTTTGTCTTGGCAAACCTGGCCGTTGATGAAACTGCACACAAAGGGCCAATCATTCTGGGAAGGTGTGTGGGTTCAAGGGTGTGGGTGTTCAGATGGCAGAGCCATGGGGGGGCAGAGGGAGAAAGAACCAGATTTCCCCACCATGTACACGCGTGTAACTCAAATGCCCATTGCTCAGAAGAGGGCCTTATAAAACCTAGAGGGTCGTTTTTGGAGAGAAGGTAACTGAGCCCTCATTGGTTCTGATTAAAACCAAGAAGGTAGAAGTGAGGGTCTTGGCTGAGTTGCTGGAGGATGTGTCTGAAGTTGTCCCTTATCCCAGCTGAGAGAGTCAAGACAGAGGAGCACAGCAAACAAACCAGATAGAAGCAGATCCAACAAAGAAAAGGCAGAGCCCTAGAGAGGCCAGGCAGACCTGGATTCCTGGCCTCAGGAATGAGCATAGATGCTGTGGCTAGCTCAGAACCTCATGTGACTGTGAATGCTGATAGCCTTCCCTCTAAGGCAGTAGAAGTTGACAGATACCTTCATAGGCCGGCTCAGGCGCCCAGGGCAAACCTCTCTTTCACAGGACTGCAGTAAAGGGTCTTGCCTTTGCGTCGTTTGCTTCAGGGCAGTCTCTGGCATATGCTGACCTGTGGGGATACGTGTGGGTGGCCTGGGTGGCAGAGAACCCACAGGAGCCATCAAAGAACAGAGCACCCATTTCTCTGAACCCTGGGACCCCACTGTTGTCTTTTAATGGAAGGGTTTTGCTAATTAACTCTAAGTGATTGCTGTGGGTAGCTAGCCTGAGGCCTCCATGGATACCCCTGTGTCTCCTCCCACTCCGATTTTAAGCCCACTCTCTTTGGCTGAAATCTAAAAGTTGGGAAATCTGAACTGTTTTCTCTAACATTCAGAGCTTCTAACTTTTACAGGAAAGAATTTCAAACAACCTCTCTTAGCCTCTGAGCAGAGGGGAGACTGGTATCTGCTTGGAACCCACAGGTGAAGGACAGAGCAAGAGTCTGGTTCTTGTTAGAATTCTTGGCAAAGCCTTTGGCGACACATCTGGAAAAGAAGACTGTCGGAGAGAGAGTCTGTTTAATGAGCTCCCGGCTCCCTCATGCGTCTGTTGACTTTCCCCAGGATAGGTCACCGGGACCAGCTTTTCCAGGCCCCATGCACTGCAACATGAATCTTCACATATTCAGGACATACAATGTGCACGTGTCCTGGTTGGCTTATTTTCTTTTCTTTTGTCAACTTGACATAAGATAGAGTTATCTGGGAAGAAGACCCTCAACGGAGAAAAATGCCTCCATCATCAGATTGGCCTGTGGGCAACTCTGTGGGGGCATTTTCCTTGATTAATGATTGACGTGGAGAGGCCTAGCCCACTGTGGGTGGTGCCACCCTTGGGCAGGTGGGCCTGGATTGTAAAAGAAAGCAGGCTGAGCAAACCAGTAAGAGGCATTCCTCCACAGCCGCTGCCTCATTTCTTTATTCTAGGTTCCCGCCTTGAGTCTCTGGCCTAAGTTCCCTTCATGATGGACTGTAAGCTGTAGGTGAGATGAACCCTTTCCTCCCTGGGTTGCTTTTGGTCACGGCGTCATATGACAGCAACAGAGACCCAGCTAACGCAGGGTTGAGAGGAGAATGCAAAGACTGTCCATCTCACCCTTACTTTCTCCATGTCAGGTGAAACGCTGGCTCTAGCAATCTCACCTCAGGAACACGGGACCTCAAGGAAAATGATCAGAATCCCTTGTCCCAAAATGTGACCATTAATAATTTAAGGATGATCCTGACCATTGCTTTTCTACCTGCAACACAGCATTCCCATTCAGTAGCAGACCTTTATTTCAGACCAAAAAAGAAGTAAAGCCAAAACCAAACCCAAGGCCCAGAGAGAATAGATGACTTACATACATACACACACACATCATACATATAATTTTATAGCAAATGGGAGTCTGAGCTGGATGGAACTGGATCTCTGATACTGTCTACTGTGGATCTCCCCACTCCCACCATGTTGCCTCTCTGGACACCTAAAGTCTTGGGCATGCGTGTGTGAAGGTGTACACATGCCATCCACAGTGTGTATATGCAGGTGGAGGTGCAAGAACAATCATTAGTGTTGTTCCTGAGG
Organism: Ondatra zibethicus; assembly: GCA_004026605.1. Taxonomy (NCBI): domain Eukaryota; kingdom Metazoa; phylum Chordata; class Mammalia; order Rodentia; family Cricetidae; genus Ondatra; species Ondatra zibethicus. The sequence goes on from PVIU01005134.1 coordinate 16,504, forward strand.
TCAGATCACCTCTGCTTTTTGAAACAGGGTCTCTCCCTAGCCTGGGACTCACCCTGTGGGCTAGGCTGGCTGGCCAGTGAGTCCCAGGGCCTCCTTGATCCACTTCCCCAGCACTGGGTTCATGAGCGTGATGTTTGTTTGTGTGTTTAGCATGGGCTTGGAAATCTACTCAGGTACTAATGCTTAGAGGACAAGTACTTTGCAAACTCAGCTAACCCCCTCCCCTGCCCAGCTCTCAAATCTTAGTTTAAATGCTTTTTCTTCCAGTAAGCCTCTCATGAACAAATGCCATCCTCAGACTGTTTAGGTTTTCTGACTTAGCCCATGGTCCCAGGTCATCTTATCTGTAGAGGAAGGTGGAGAGACATGGGGTGGGGGGAATGGCCTATGAAACAATACTGACAGGCCCTTATTTTCCAGATGTGGCTGAACAGCTTTGCCAAGACTCCTAATGAGAACCAGATTGCAGAGGTTAGTGTGCTATATTCTTCGTCACAACTTAGAGTCAGTTTTATGTGTTCATTTGCTTCCTATTTTCCTTTCTAGAAAAACCGTGAGCTACAACTGACACAGGCTCTGGCCTTGCACTTCTTGTTTCTGCCTACCCAGCCTAGCCCTGGGACATATACAGATATGTTTGAAAAACACATGGACAAGAGCCAAGGAGATGGCTCAGCAGGTATAGGCATTTGCCACACAAGCCTGATAGCCAGAGTTCAGTCCCAGGAACCCATAGTAGAGCCAGATGTGACAGCACACATCTGCAATCCCAGCGCTCCTACAGAGTGCTGGAAGCAGAACCGGGAGATTCTCCCTAAAGCTCCTGTACCTGTAAACTTTCACAGAGCAGCAGAACAAGAACAATTGCTGCAAAAAGAGGAGAGTAAGCACCGGCTCCCCAAAAGCTGTCCTCTGGCCTTCACACACACACACACACACACACACACACACACACACACACACACACACACACACACACACACGAATGGATAAACGAAGGAAGCATTGCTCAGCACAGTGGCGATAGTAGACCTCAACCATGCTTCTCTTCTCTAGTGAGTCTTTGAGGGATTCCCTAAAGAGAAGCTTGGAGATTGTTATGTTTCTCGTGGACATGACATGAAAACCTTTTCTAAATACTAAGAAAGCTCCTGAAAGCCTAGGGGCTGAGGGCTGCAACTCACTCAAGACTCCTGCTTGCTGCTAGCCTCGGGAGTGTAAGAAGGCGGCCCTGGAAGGGTATCTCATGCCCCAGGCTGAAATCCAATTATAAGGCCCAGCTGTGGTCTGGGGGCTTCCCGCCGAGAGGGTTCTCTCGGACCTTGCCTGCTTTCATAGGGTGTGGGAGAGTTCTAGCATCTAGCTGACCATCAAAAGGGTTGTGGTTTTCTAGTTTATGCAGGGAAACTAAGGTCAAAGAAGAGCATGGTGGGTCAGAGTGGGGTGTAGGGCCTGGCAATAACTGACTCATTTGCATCAGAGCACAAGCCAAAACTTAGGGATCTTGCCTCTTTGGCTGATGTCCTCGCCATCACCTCCCACAGAATAACTAGCATTTGCCATGTACTGGCTCATGAAATCTAGGCTGGACTCTGAAATGGATACAAAACGTCTTGGAAGTTAAATACATACCATAATACAAAGATCTGGCCTTACCTTCCAAGGATCTAGTTTATGGGCAGTAAAGCTAAACTCCTGAAATTATGACTGGGGGAAGCTAGTGAGTTTACAGGCTGTTACACTGTGTTCAGGTCAGACTCGAAACACTGAGACTTCTCAGGAGACATTTGGCCAAGAGCACACACTACACAACTCTACCTGAGGGCACCGATTTCTACAAGAACTTGAGGATGTGTGCTGTGGCAAAGGGCACAGTCTGCTATTTCAGAGCTCTGTGACTTGGGAAGGTCAGTCTTCCTTGGATTTGATCTCCTCATGTGTAAAATGGGATGAGATGGTAATCGTCATTGTTCTCTGCAGGGTCGTTGCAAGAATGACATCTGCTTGACACTGCCACTAAATTTTGATTGACTAAATAGTAATTAACACTGTTCATGGTAAAGCTGTACGACCATGAAGTGGTTATTATAGAAAGGTTATTTTGGAGAAAATGGGTTGCTAGTCACCAATGGTCAAACTGTGGCCACAAACTATAGAAGAATTGGTTTTAGGGGGGTGGTGATCAGTGGGTCCAGCATTTGTCATGGAGGGGAGAGGACTTGAGTTTGAGGCCCCAGAACCCACAGAAACCTGGATAAGGTAGAAACCATCTGTAATCCTAGTGATTCCACAGAGAGATGAGAGGCCTGTAGGCCAGTCAGCCTGGCATACACCACACAACAGCAAACTACAGACGCAGCCTGCCCCAAACAAGGCGGGAGATAGGAACCAACACAGGAAACTGTCCTCTGCATACAAGCTATGGCACCTGTGTGCACACTTATGTATGCATATGCACACGCACACACACACATTGCTTTTAGAAGAAGAAAGATCATAGAACTAGGTGAAGTTTAAGAGTTTAAGGTCTTTCTCAGTGCTGACCCCAAGGTGACCTTTCAGGGCATTAGCTGGCATTGAGGAAGACTATGCATTGACCATTTGGAAAAAGGAGAAGAGTGGGGTCTTCAAAGGTGGGATGGAACAGCGCAAGCAGAGGCTGAGGAACACCAGAAACTTCGAAGCCACAACTGTATATCCCAAGCATTCCTTAGATGTGGGTTTCTGAGCATCTGAGGCCTGACCATGGGCTCCCAGGATTTTGTGGAGTGATGAGAGAAGAGATGTTTGTGATATGATTTCAGAGTTAAATCAAACAAGTTTGAACCACAATGACCCATGTGAGCCTGCTCGGCAGGGCAGTTGTCCAGGGGGCCTATCTGATTTCCTCAGGATCAGCCTTCAAACCCAGCTGGAGCAGTCCAGCCTTCCACCCCCAGAAACAAGCAAGCTGAGGTGGATTCACCACTGCAGTAGTCTCGCACGAATCTTAGTGTGAGAGACCATGATTGGGGGGGGGGGGGCAGAAGGTGTTTGGGCAGCCACGGAAGCAGAAAGGTAATTTGGTAAAAACTGTCACATTTTGGTTCCCCAGGATCTACCCAGGCACAGCTCTTACTTATTTATTTTTAATTTTATTTTCTTTATTTTTGAGGTTTTTAAAAATGGTTTCTCGAGACAGGGTTTCTCTGTAGCTTTGGAGCCTGTCCTGGAACTAGCTCTTGTAGACCAGGCTGACCTCGAACTCACAGAGATCTGCCTTCCTCTGCCTCCCAAGTGCTGGGATTAAAGCCGTGCACCACCACGGCCTGGCTTATTTGGGGTTTTTTTCAAGACAGGGTTTCTCTATGTAGCTTTGGAGCCTGCCCTGGAACTCACTCTGTAGGCTAGGCTGGCTTCAAACTCCCAGAGATCTGTCTTCCTCTGCCTCCAGAGTGTTGGGATTAAAACCATGGGCCGCCACTGCCCGAGCTGATTTTTTATTCTTATTTATTCTTTTATTTGGTTTTTTGAGACAGAGTTTCCTTGTGAAGGTTGTCCTGGAACTCAAAATTACATAGTTCCATCTGCTTCTGCCTCCCAAATGCTGGGGTTAAAGGAGTGTGCCAACCACCAACCCAACCCTTATTTTATTTTTTTTTAATGTGTGTGTGTGTGTGTGTGTGTGTGTGTGTGTGTGTGTGTGTGTGTGTGTAGATGTCCAGAAGAGGGTGTCAGATCTCCTGGATCTAGATCTTGAGGTGGTTCAGAAGTCCTCTGCAAGAGCAGTAAGCACACTTAACTGCTAAGTTATCTGTCTCTCTAGCCCCCCACGTACATCCTTTATCTCTTATCATAAAAACTGGCAAATGATAATGTTTTGAATCACCCTAAAGGAGAAACTCTGTAGCCTGTATGCTAGCAAATGTGTTCTGGACACCAAAGGCTGAAAGTGATGAGCACCCAATGTACAAAGATGCTTTTGAAAAATATGTAGAGAGGTAGAAGGGTAGCTCAGTTTGTAGAATGCTTGCCTGGCATTCATGGAGCCTGGGTTCCTTCCCCGGCACTGTCTAAACTGCACATTGCAGGTGAGACACACCTGTAATCCCAACTCTTGGGAGGAAGAGGCAGGAGGATGAGAAGTTCCAGTTCATCTCCAACTACGCAGGGAAAGTAAGGCCAGCCTGGGATACATGAGACCCTATCTAACAACAACAACAAAATCACACACACACACACACACACACACACACACACACACACACACACACACACACACACACACAGAGCCCTATAATCCCAGAAGTCAGAAGTCTGTAGCAAGAGTGTGAGTTCAGGGCTAGCCCAGCTGTATAGTAAGACCTTGTCCCCCAAACCAGACTAAACTAAAATGTATAGAGCAGCTAAAGAAGAAGAACTCATTGGAAACAACCTCATATGCTGTCATTTTGCTTCTAACTGGCCACTCTGTCCTCAGTTCAGCATCATTAGCAGCTGGGAAAGGTTGGGGCATGGAGAGGTTGCTCCAGGAGGCCCTGGTGTAGCCTTTGCCGAAAGCCAACTCTGTCTCACAAGCTGCATAGAAGAGCCATGTCTGGGAGTCTCCTTCTTGGCCTAAGGAGACTCCCAGGAGGAGGAGGTAAAGCACAGGCTCCCTGTGGCACCATACACGTTTCAGACCTGTGGCTTTGTGGGAAATGCCCTGCTCTGTTGGGCTTGACGTTCTGAGTCACTGCCAGGTGGAGTTCATCCTGCTATTCCAGAGGGACTACCAAGCAGACCGTTATTTATCCCAGCTTTCTATTGTCTCATTCTCCACAGGGATGTGTCTCTCTGGAGCCTACCTCAGTCCTCATGGTACCCTGGGTCCAAGCACAGAACCGATCTCCTCTTGGCCACCCAAGACATGTCCATGTGGTGGACAGATGTCCTGTGCTATATGCGTGCTGACTGCACACAGGTGAAGGAATAATAGGTTTTGCTGGTATCTAGGAACAAGGAGGGTTGGGGTAGCTTGTGCTTATGCAAAGAGAAGCAGGTTTGCTCCAAGAGGGGGTACAGGAGGGGGCACAGTGAGGGCCCTGAGAAGCATCCTCACCCATAAATCTTCCACTCCCCTCAGTGCACAAATGCCCCGAGGACAGATCTCCTTTCCTGCCATTAATCTAAGACTGTAGCATTTCCTTGTTTGTCTAAAGGAGACAATAGAACCTGCTCTGACCCCAAGCAGCATAGGAGAGAGAAATGTGAGGAGAGGTGCTGCATGCAGGTGGCCTTTCATCTGATGACAGAACCAACTCCTGCCAAGAACCATGTCAGGGAGCTGCCCAACACCCTTAGAAAGATCCAATCAGCTGGTTCTCGGGTCAGTGAGAGCAACATCTCTGATAACTGCCCTGGTGAGCAGGCTCACATGAGCCATCGTGGCTAACGCTCAGTTGCCCAGGATGCTTGGATAGCCAATCATCAGGAACACAGCTGTCCAAAGAGGCACAAGCTATATAGCAGGTTCAAGTGTGCACAGCTTCCTTCTGCACACATGGCCTTGCTTAGCCATAAGGTCAGGGAAAGAGACCGACCCCGTGACCTTCTTTTCTTCTGCAGATAATATGCATGACCAAGGAAAAGTTAACATAAATACTAAGCTTTACAGTTTTCTTTTACCAAATGAGGAAACCACATGGACAGACACACGCACACACACACAACACACTATGGACAGACAGACAGACAGACACACACACACACACACATACACACACTACTCTCAAGGCCAAAATGAACATATAAACTTTAAATGATGTAGATGGAAAAGTCAAATGCTACTAATGAAATTCTAGTAATGATTTCTTGGCTTCCTTTCAAACAAATTCTGCCAAGTGACCAATTTAGTAACCTAAAAAGAGCATTGGCTGAGTTCCTTAGAGGGTTTTACTTAGTTTTCAAATATCGCGTTCTTACTGAGAAGTGCAGCTTATGCAAAAGAGATGCCCTGTAATTAAGAATCTGTCTGCGGTATTGCCCTCTGGTTTTTCAAGAAATGTATTTATGTATCATTTATGTTCATGTGCCTGCCTGTGTTTCTGTGTACCACATACATGCAAGTGCCCTTGGAGGCCAAACGAGGGCATTAGACCCCTAGAACCAGAGTTACAGACAGCGGTAAGCTGCCCTGTGTGTGCCTGGAACTGCACCCTGTACTCCGTGAGAGCGGTAAATGCTCTTGCCTCCTTGTCCTCAGTTTTGAGGGACAATTCTAATAAAGTAGCTTGTCCACAGCACCTTTACAAAATGGCTGCTCTCTGCTTGTTTCAGTCTTCATTTCCTTCCAAAAGAGGCATGATCCTGGGCTCCCTGTGCACCAACCCATCTAGGGACTCAGCTTCTCAAACACATCGTGGCACCACTGAGTTCTGAGTTCTGCATAGAGAATGTGCTTATTGGGGGTGGGGAGAGAAGGAGAATGTGCTTTTAATCAATGGAGTCAGAGGAGACCAACCCAGGCCGGAGATTTATCTGTTTGGGATATCACTCAACTATGCAAACTATTTAAAAATTAAATAGTTGGACAGGCATAGTGGAACACACCTGTAGAACCAGCACTTGGGAGGGTGAGGCAGGAGGGTCATAAGTTCAAGATCAGCCTGGGTGACATAGCAAGAGTCTATCTAAAAAAAAAAAAAAATTAACTTCTTAAGTTGTGCACACAGAGTCATCTGTCTTGGCATGCAGTTGTTGTTTATGAAGTTTTAACTTAATCCTGGAAAGAAAATCTCTTTTAATTGGTAAGTTATGCCTCAAATATCATCTGCAATTCCATTTATTAAGTTCAGGTGGCCCTCTGGCTTACATTGGCTCAACTTAGCTCTTTTGGTTCTACAATGGTGTGAAAACAATGCACGTTCTGTATCCACACTGCTAGAATGTGGTGTCAACATATGTGTCCATCAGCAGATAGCTGAGGGACTAAGGAGAGCGTGGTGTACAGTAGAATATTACTCAGCCATAGAAGAATAATATTCTTGGGGCTGAGTAGAGGCATTAGTGGTTAAAAGTACTTCCAATGTAAGCCTGAGGACCGGAGTCCAGATCCCCAGAAACCCATGTAAATGTGAGGTGGACATGGTAGTCTACTTGTGATCTTAGCCTCAGAAAGCAGAGATGGGATTCTCCAGAGCAAGCTGGCTAGCAAGGCTATCAACATCAGCAAGCCATGTGTTTGATTGAGAGACTCTGCCTCAAAGAATAAAGTGGAGTGGTCAAGGATGATTCCTGACATTACCTTGGACGTACACACACACACATACACATATATGTGTATGTATATGTGTACATATATGTGTATATACATATATATACCATATATACATGCATGAAAACTTAAAAATTTACAATATTCTGTAATTTTCAGCAAAACATAAACAAAAAAACGGAAGACATTATGTTAAGCAAAATAACTCAGACACAGAAGGAGAAATTATTTTGTGTCTTCTCTCATATGCAAATGTTAAAAAAAGTTGATCAGAATGTATAGTAGTGAGTGTTGAGGCTGAGAAGGCTAGGGAGATAGAGAGTGGGCGGTTAGGTAATAGGCACCGGCATGGTTAGATGGACACAGTAAATTATAATATTCCTAGAACAATGGGGAGACTATGATTTACAATGCCTATTGCATAGCTTATGAATAGCCAGAAGGGAGGACCTCAGAATCTTCAAATACAAGTGGAGCTAAGGATGCAGAAATGTCAATTACTTTGATTTCATCATTCTTTTTGGATACCGTATTTAAAATCATATTGCATCACATAAGCAAATATAACTATTATGTCAATCAATCTTTAATGTTAAAAGAGAAAAATGACAATGCCTCTAATCTTATCACCACATATTATATCCATGAATCAAATTATTAAACTATTTGCTCTGTAAATTTATACAATTAATTTTTTTTTTTTACTGTTGATACAGGGTTTTAGGTATCCCTAACTGGCCTCTAATCTATCAGGTATCCACAAATGGCCTTGAATTTCTGATTCTCCCAATGCTCCCTCCAGAGGCGGGGGAGGGGATTATAGGTGTACACCACCTTCTGCTATGCTGTGCCAAGGCTCCAACTCAGGGCTTTCTGAATAGTAAGCAAGCAATCTACCAACTGAGCTACAACTTTGGCCCCCAAATAAAATATTTTAAAGTTGATAAGCATTCGATAGAAACTGCACTTTGAATTTTTAAAAAGATTGACTTATTGACTTTGGTGTGTGTGTGCTTGTTGTGCCTGTGTGTGTTTTTATGTACCATATGTATGCAGTACCAGAGAAGGACAGAAGAGGGCACCAGGCTCCCCTGGAACTGGAGTTACAGACAGATGTGATCTGCCTGATGTGAACATAGGTGCGCAACATAAAATTAAATAAGAATCTCTCTAAGTCCTTCGCAGGGTGTTCACAGTAAATCTCAAATGACATTAAAGACTGAGACAGCAACACGGCAAGATCCAGTACTGCAGTACGAAATGCCACCGTTTGCTCCAGCTGTTCTCTCAAAGGAGTCCCTGTAGGCAGATGGGAGGCACTACCTCATCTGAGGAATCCTAACGTGCTGAAGCACTCAAGAGACAGTAAGAGGGGGCAAGGCTGGCAAAGGCCTGTCCAGGTCACTCAAAGACAAGTGTGGCAAGATTTGTGTCTGGCCAGGATTCCTTGAAGGAAAAAAAGAGAGAGAGAGAGAAAAGGCTGAACATTGAAGTAATGAGTTCCTAGGAGTCATGGAATACAGAAATGACAAAATGTGTTGTTTTTAATATCCCCATTAGCTGATGAATCAACCGAAACCCAACTGCTGTATTTCTGCCAAGTTTTGTTTTCTATATACCTCCCCTTTGCTTTGTTTCATTTCCCCCTCCTTTCCAGCTGCCTGAGACCAGGCTCCTTCCAAAAGGGCCACGTCTGTCCGTCCGAGACAGGGATGTCTGCAGCCTGTTTATTTTAGGAAGCGGTTCGAGGAACAGGCCTTGGGGAGGAGCTTAGAAGATGAGAAAGCCAACCACCCGGAGGGGTAGCTCAAGCTCCTTCCCTTTGCGGCCCCAGCCTTATCTACACATACAATAACTTCTTTCTTCATCTTTTTTAAAATGTGACTCTGCAGCTAAAATTTTCCTTTCTACGTTCTATGTCACAGTGATGTGTCTGGAACAGAGAGTACGCCACAGCTTTATCGCCCCATCTTTGCTTTCTGACCTTTATCTGTCACATACTCACGCCATGCCCTTTAATGCTCAGAAGTAGCTGCTGAAGCAGAAGAGCTAAACTTAGTTTCCGGTGTGTTTGACTCGTTCTCAGCACAAGCTCTGTCACCTGTGCAGTGTGGGTGGCTTCGGAGCTGGCGATGTTGTTTACTTGCATCACAATGTCCCATGTCTTATCTTAGCTACATCAGTTCCCAGATACCCACTGGCCCTTGTGTGGGTTTGGCACATCCTGTCCAAGCTGTATTATAGAGAGACTCTAAAAATTACAGAAGCCAAGGGATTCTTAGGCTCTTTATCCAATGGTTTTTGTGGCATTGTGTTGTGTCTGGGGACCACAGCTCTTTCTGTGTTCCACAGATGAGGGATTGACTTACCAATAAACCAGGTAATTACTAGCTGACACCCACTGGGACTGGGAATTATCCAGGTCTGGTCCTCTTCTGTGGGCTTGCTGGAAAAGAATACAAAACGTTTTCCCTTCTCTTCTCCGGGGACCTTTGTGTCTTGCAAGGCTGGGCTTCTCTTTCCCCAAGAAGTGAGAGGACCTTCTATGTTCTAAGCATCTGGAAGCCTAACATGAATTCTTAGAGTAGGAAAGGCCTAGGAGGGGGCTCAGGGCCTGGAGAGCATTCAGAGTTATAGCATCTCAGAGTGACAGGCCTTCCCAATGGCACCAGTTTTGGTAGGGCCTTGCAGAGTGGCTTCCAACTAAGGGGAGGATATCTGGGCACTGGACACTTGCACATGGCCTGGAATTTGGAAAGGATGCATATTGTCAAAAACTGTCCTCTGAGGCAAACAACCACTATCTTCATGAGATCAGCTAAGCCTGCATGCAAAAGATCATTAGAGCTGGGCTTGCTGGACATTGACATTCCCTCACAGAAGGGGAGAGTGAGAAGGGTCATGGAACTTACCCCATGAGTATCCGTCATCTCTCTCCAACCAGTTATATAGAATTCTGCCCTACTGCATACAGCCTGGGGGAGGGGCTAGAGGTACAAGGAAAGACTAGGGAGGGGGCTCCATCTATGCAGCCAGGAGGAAGCCACCTTCCCTGCTGGCTACACACCTTCAAGTACAGCTGGCTGCTCTAGGGTTATCCACAGTCCTGTCTGTAATCCCTCTCCCATGCATTGTAGGTAACCCTCATAAGCACATTAGTTCCCCCAGGATAGACTTTGGTAGAATTGAATTTGGTTTGTCATCAGGACCTGAAGAGGAGGAGGATAAGATGCTGCCTGGGTACTTCCAACCCTGGGAGAAAATTCTCTTCACAGTGTATAATTGGCAACAACTTTCAGCCCAACCACATGAGTCTGGAGAAGTGGGGCCATGACAGACCAGACACTCTTATCCAAGTTTCCAGGTTGCAGAGACTTAGAGTTCTGTGCAGATGAGAAAATGTCTGTAGAATGCTGTGATAGAATTTTCTGTGCTTGCAGCCACAAGGGGTGGGGGGTGATAAGAATAATTGAATTTGACTTAGAAATTTCATGAAATGCATCATTTCTTATAACTTTTGAGCAATTTATACAGGTTATAAAAATAATAATCAAGTTCTGAAGTAAGATTTTCCCAGGCTAAGTAAAACAAGTCTGTACATATTTTGGCTTATATGTGTGTGTATGTATACACACATACATGTATAATTCATCCCTTTGAACTGGCTAATCTAAAAGTGACATGATCTCTTAGTCTACTGTTGTGATTAAACACTGTGACCAAAAGTAACTTGGGGGAGGAAAGGGTTAATTTGGCTTATAGATCCAAGTAGCTATCTACCACGAAGGGAAGTCATGGCAGGCAGGTACTCGGTGACAAGAACTGAAGCAGAGATCATAGAGGAATATTGCTTCCTGGCTTGCTCAGCCTGCCTTCTTATACAACCCAAGACCATCTGCCCAAGATGCTGTGGTATTGTCCACAGTGTCCTGGGTCCTTCCACATCAATCGTTCACCAAGAAAATTCTCCCACCAACATACCCACAGGCTAAGCTGATGGAGGCATTGTCTAAATTGAGGTTTCTCTTCCTAGATAACTCTAGTTTCTGTCCAGTCAACAAACTAACTAAAAACTAACCCAGGGGCCTGGAAAGATGGCTCCATGATTAAAATCACCGGCTGTTCTTCCAGAGGATCCAGACTCAATAATTCTATCTATTCTAGCTATAAAACCAACCAAATATCCACATGGTTAAACATAAGCAGCCAGGTGAACTTGACACTGTGTAGAAACTGTGATGTAGCATCCATGTTTACATCCAGCCCCTTTCCATCACTGTCATAAAATACCTGAGCCGAACAGTTTAGAGAAGTGAAGATCTGTTTCGGTCCATGGTTTCATTCCATAGTCAGCAGGTTCCATCAGCTACGGGCCTATGGTAAGGCAAAACATCATGGTGTAAGGGCACAATGGGGCACAGCTGCTCCCCTCATGGTAACTAGGTAACAGAAAGGAAGGTCTGGGTACAAGATACACCCATCCCTAGTAACCTATTTCCTCTAATCAGCCCCCACCTCCTAATAGACAGTTCAGCCACAAGTCCATCAATGAATTAATTAATCGATGGAGTCGGTTATTGTGATCTAGTCACACTGCGTGTGACAGCGTTGTTGCCAAAAGGCTTGAGGGATCACCAGGGTCACAGATAAAGGAGTGCAAGAAGTCAGGTGGTGGACTGGGAGAGGCAGAGAACAGACACCAGGGACTTCTGACCTTGGAGCAGGAAGTTCTGTTCATCTGGTGGATGTCTCTAACCCCTACCCAATCTGTTCCCAGAAGCATGGAATCTAAATGGAGCACATAACATTCCAGGCATTGACGAAGATAGGACAAGTGTGACCAAGAGTCGGGGCAAATGCTGGCACCAGGTACCAATGAGTGTGTCTGTTCTTTGTCCCCATCACCTGCCTGCTGGGAATTCTGCCACCATCAATGCAGTGGCTATGAGCAGCAACCAGTTAGGGAGAAGCATTTTTAGTGGTTTTATTGTCTTCATTAATAAAAAAAAATCACAAGCATTATGTAAAATATATTTTAAAGCCAGAAAATGGCTTTATTTATTTATTTGCGATCAAAATAGAGTAAGGCAGATTTCTCCCCACCTCAGCCACACCCACACCCACACACAAACATGTTTAGAAATTTTTGTCCTAGAAGTTTTGGAGGATTTTTTGTTTTTGGTTTTTGTTTTTGAGACAGGGTCTTTCTATATAGTCCTGGCTGTCCTGGAGCTTGCTATGTTTATCGATCTGGCCTCAAATTCGCAGAGATCTGCCTGATTCTACCTCCCGAATGCTGGGATTAAAGGAATGCACCACCAGACCTGACTAGTTTGTTTGTATTTGTTTGTTTGTTTTAAATTTTGTGTGTGAGAGAGAGAGTGTGTGTGAGAGAGAGAGTGTGTGTGAGAGTGTGTGTGAGTGTGTGGGTGTGAGAGTGTGGGTGTGTGTGTGTGAGAGTGTGGGTGAGTGTGTGTGAGTATGTGTGTGAGAGTGTGAGAATGTGTGAGAAAGTGTGTGTGAGAGTATGTGAGAGTGTGGGTGAGAGTGTGGGTGAGAGTGTGGGTGTGAGTGCAGGCTAGTGCACTCACGTGTGGAGGTCAGAGGATGACTTAAGGAATCAATTCTCTCCTTCCACCTTGTTGAAGCAGGGTCTCCTGTTTCTGCTGCTTCGCTGGTTACCCAGGCCAGCCGGCCTGCAAGCTTCTGGGTGACACGCCTATCTCTTTCTCATGGTGCTGTAGAGGTGCTGGGCTCACAGAAGTGCACCACAGAACCCCGGTTTTTAATGTGGTTTCTGGTTATTGAACTCAGGTCATCGGGCTTGCATGGCTAACACTTCTCTTCACTGAACTGCCTCCCTTCCACCTGCAGAAAGTTTTCAGACATACAGTATAGGAGCACAAATAACATGACGGAGTCCCATGGACTTGAAATCCACCTTCAATAGTTAGAGCGTGTAAGAGCCCCAACTAAAGCAATGTGGCTTGTAGTGTTTCCTAATGCAATGACTGCACTAAGCAAGTTACTGAATATAGAAAACCTGATATCCAAGAACCTGGAATTATTCCTCTCCCCATCCCCTAAAATGCTCAATCACCTAAATGGATGAAGAAGAGATACGTATCTTACACAGATGATACAGGAAGGAAGGCAAGTGTTGGAAATATGGAAGTTTCTATCCAGGCAGAAAAATAATCCTAGCAGAAGTCCATGTGCTCATGAAACACTAATATCTTCCTAGGCACCCTTGCTAGTGCTCTCCCTGTGATCTTACTGACCTCGCACGCCCACCCTGTGCTGTGCACCATACCTTCGTTTTTTCATCTGTGTTACACAAATAGGAAATCTGATATGCAGAAGCTGAGCCACTTGTCCAGTTTTCCCCAGTCATCTAGAGATAGAGCAAGGTTTTAGGTCAAGCTTCTTAACCTGCATCCTCAAAAAGGGGTTCCTATCTGACTCCTGCCAGATGACCCTGACTGGGACAGGTGAGGATGGGAAGTCTATCACTGAGCTCCGCTGCATGTAGGGAAACCAGGTACTGTGCTAACTGCGTGCCCTGGCATTGCCTAGCAACCTCTCTATAGAGCTTGGAATCAACTCATTTGGATGAGACAATGCCATATTTTGAAAACTATCAATGTTCTGTCTGTAAATATGCATAGAACTTTTCAGAAAGAATTTAGTTTAGAGGGTCATGGGATTTCTATTTACTTTTTTATGCTTATCTTAAACCCATCTCTCTCTCCCTCCCTCCCCCTTTTTTTCTCTATGCATGTGTACTCATTCCTGGAGGCCAGGGGTTTTATCCAATGTTTCCCTCAGCCACTCCATTTTATTTATTTATGTATTTTTAATTCATGTATTCATTTATTTGAGACAGTGCCTCCCACTGAGCCTGGAGATCACCAGTTCCCTTAGATCATTTGACCATCGAAACCCAGGGTTCCTACTGTATCCGCCCCCCCCCGCCGCAGCACTGCCATTACAGGTGCTGACACTCCTGGCTTTTTCTGTAAGTTTTGGGAAGTGAACTCAGGTCCTTAAGCTTGCAGGACAAACACTCTATCAGCTGAACCGTCTCCACAGCCCTCAACTTTGCAATATTTCTGTCATGAATACAGAGTATCAGTGTTAGCTGGGAACAGGGAAGTAAGAAAAATGGAGGAGAAGAAAGAAGGGAGGAAGACTGGAAAGGGCTTTGGTGGGCTGGAGAGAAGACTGGGGGGGTAGGTGAAGAGAATGGGAACAGGAGCAGTGTGGAATGGGTGGGGACCTTGCAAAGTCAGCTCTTCTGGTCTCAAGACAGCTGGCCTACATCTCAGGTTAGGCCCAGGCTAAAGGGCACGGAACACAGGGCTCCCACACCGTCCTCACAGAACCCCATGGCAGAAAGAATGCCTAGCAAGTCAGCATATGTAAAAATACACCCCATCACCCAACTCTAGTTTCTGGGGAGGAGCGGTGTGAAGCCATGGGTTTCTGACACTTTCTCAGAGTCATACTGCTTTGGCAGGGCCTCCTGGCCAGGGGCTGTTGATTCAAAAATGCTGCATCTTTGGGACTAAAAATAACTCTGGTTCTGGTTTGACGGTTTGCCCTCTCCCAGATTGACTAAGCTGGGGACAATGGCTGATGTTCCCTGGATTGTGTTTCCCCTCATCCACCAAATCTACTGCCTGCATGGTCATACTCCATCATGATTTCTCTGCCTAAGCAGGAGATAAAAGAATAGGATTGGTGGTTTCTATTTGGTAGGGAAGTTTTAAAACCCTTGGGGACAGGCAAGCCATTGCCATTAAAATAGCAGCAGTGATCCTGAGAGAGAGTGACAGGCCCTTTATCAACTGTCAAACACTGTGTGAATAAAGGTTCTGCTGCAGCAGGAGGGTGTGTGTGAAGGGGCCCCAAGGCCTGGCTTGTCCTCAGATAGCTCTGTGAGTTAAAGGATACACCACTGAAGCTATTTCCTTCAGACTGAAGACCTGTGTCCTCCGCAAGCCCCTGCACACATGACTGGAGGTCTGACACCGGCAATTAGATGCCAGACTTTCTCAGGACCATCTTTGCCCCTTCAAAACATCTTAAGATCACAGGCCTGCGTCCCTCTGCATTCTTACCCTTGTGGCTAATGAGCCACAGGTAGGTGTCATTAGTTGTCTTTAGCGTGATGAACTCACTGAGGTACAGCTGTGGCCAGAACCTGTTCCTCTTCCCATCGTAGCCATTGATGGTCAGATAAGTGGCTTAGCTCTGGGGACCCTGGAGAGAGCAGTGGGACAGCTGGAGGAGAAGCCACACCAGATCCCGACAGGAGGAGGCGCTTCCCAGCTCCACTGTCTTCTTTACGATTCCTTCCTGCCTTAGGAGGAGGCATAACTACAAACCCTACTCTCAAGGCAGCATAAAGGAGTCCCCTGGAGGTCCCGCCATTGTGGCTTTACCAAAGCTGTTGGGAGCACTGTGGAGAGCCACAGCTCGGAGATTACTGATGTTGGCCTTCGGTGTCTGTTTAGGGCAAGATAAGACATGCATTCTAAGGTTTGTCATCCCATCGTGGACCACTTGGAGTCTGCAGTAAGGGTGGTGATGGGAGCGGTTCTCATGAAGAAGGAGGCGCCTCAGACTGCATCGACCCTTGACGTCTTGACACAATTCATGCAAGTGCCCCCAAACATCATCTCAGCTCTGCTTTCATTGTAAAGATAAGCTTGGACACTTTCTAGATGTGTTCCTATATTCATTCATTTTTATCCTTGTCCACTTTTCCAAGGAAAGCCCCCACTCTATCTCCATCCCACCTGTTCCCTCCTTCCTCACATTTCTCCATCTCCCCCTTTCCCAGGGGTGCCTTCTTCATTTGGGGAGCCTCCCAGACTACCTGCATGTGGAGGCTGCACCTTCCACCACCTCCTTCACTTTCATTGCCAAATGTCTCAAGCCTGAGGGATGGTGGGCTGGTTAATTGATTGACTGATCACTATAAAAACCACCCCTACCCTCCCACTCCCTCCCATCCTTACTCTGCTTTTGGACCCCAGCACAAAAGGTTCCTCACTGCTGAGTCCTGGGCTCTGGCCAACCCTGGAACCTTATCCGTCCAGCCCACAGATTGCTTACTTGCCTTTTCCCTGGGGTTCCCACACCCTACATGACCTCAAACACTCAAGTGTTCTCTAAATTCTGAGCTTAACTCTAGCCCAGGCCTAGAGAGTTCCCTGGAGTCTACAGCTTGGTCACTCCAAACTGAGAGATCTCAGGGTCCTCACAAAGACTTTGGTTTCTCCATGAGGTGGTAGTAATACTACAGACCTCACAGAGTTATTGTTAAAATCGGGCAATAGAAGTCAGGTGTGTGCATTAATGCTCTCTCCTAGACTTCTTCCTATGACTAACGGGCAGGTGGCACGCACATAACACACTAGACAAAGGGATGAATCACATCCCAGGTGGACGGCACAAGAGCACAAGATCGCTTTAAGCTATGTGTGAGTTGTTTGCTTCTAGAATGTTCTACTTAGTATTTTCAAACCTCAGTTAACCACATACCCATGAAATTACAGATAAGGGAGACCTTCATTTGGCCATCAGATTATTAATTGGATATGATTTCATCTTCTAACAAACATTCCCCTAACAATCCCAACTCAGGGCCTAATGTGCAAAAGGTCCAATTTAAAATGCTTTGGAAAGCTTGGTTATTTTAACCCTCAGGACAATACTATGAGGCTTTCTTATGCCACAGAAGAGTAAGGAAGGCACAGAGAGACAAAGTGGCTGGCCCCCTGCTTGCTAAGATGAGCTTAATTACAAAGATGTGAGTTAGTTCCCTCGTGAGAGGGTTCTGAGGCACACTCGACAGTGCCCACATTGATTTCCCTAGAGCCCAGCCATGACACTTTTTTAAACTCTTCGTTTCTTTATACATGTAGCAGGAAATTATAGACTACCTAGCACATGCCAGGCAATATTCTGTGGTGAGACCCAATGATAACGCCAAGATGGATAACGCCCCTGCTCGCGTGTTGCTGTTCGTACCTTGCAGTGGCTGGCAATCCCTGGTACACAGTAGGAGCTTAGCAGCACTTTGAGGAGGAACCGGGACTCTATCTTCTCTCCCAGGTCATCCAGCCATCCCCTCCACAGAGACCAGGTGGGGACCCAGTCTCATTAGAGGGCACTGTTCAGTAGGGCTGTCCCAGGCACTTGCTTCTGTACCAGGAGAGGTGTGAAGGGCGGTGTTAGGGTTGTTGGGAAAAACTGAGGTACAGTGAGGCCAGAAGGAAGTGCTCTCAGTTTAGCAGAGAAGAAGTTAGGCCGGGAAGGAAGCACATTGCCCCAGAGGGGACCTTGTCTGGTTCTGTTTCTTTAAGCAAGCACCAGACAGGGTCCCTACCTGGGTCCACACTGGTGACTCCAGCAGACTGCAGAAGCCCTGGGGAACTCACACAGGTAGATTTCAGGTGCTGTAAAAAGACAGAGTCTCCCTTGGAGAGCTGAGAGCAAGGTCTGGTGGAGAAACACCTGCTTCAGGCTTGCAGCTGTCTGGGGTACACTTCAGAGTGTCAGCGCATAATTTACAAAAGTTAAAAACAGAGCTGCCGTACAAACACAGGATAAATACATTGGCATTTAACTGATTAATGAAGAAACCGGTGAGAACCTGATGCTGACGCCAAGCCCATTTGAGAAACGGTGCATTTAAAAGAAAAAAGATAAGGTTGTGAGGTAGGTTCTAGTGGTGGTTATGGTCCTATAGGGTCATTAAACCATGTATAATCTTTAGGCTAGCACTTTTATCTGGCGAAAACCATGCAAATTAACATGCAACTTCCCAGTGTCTGGGGCAGAGAGGGGGGTGTTCCCCCGTATAGCATTGAAGACCCTTCTAGAGGAGCTGCAGAGAGCGATCAGCAGGAGAAAGTGCCTGTCAACCTGAACTCAGGTCCCCAAACTCATATGAAAACAGGACACAATCACACAAGTGTCTGTAATCCCAGCACCCCTCTATGTGGAGAGGAGAAGCAGAGACAGGGGACCTCCAGATGGTTGCTGGCCCCCTAGCAAGGCTTACACAATGAAAGACACCTCACCCAAGCAAGGTGAAGAGGCAAGGATTGAAGCCAGAGGCCCTCCAACCTCTACATGAACTACACAGCATGTAACTACCCTTCCCCTCTCTCACATATCACACACACACACACATACACACACACACACACACACACACACACACACACACACACACACACACCTCCTTCTGGGAGGTCCTATTCAGTAAAGCCCCCATGTGACTTTGAAAAGACATCCTGTACTGTCTTTGGCCTGTTCCTAAACTCTGGATGTTTTCTCAACAATGGCAAACATCGTTCTGTCTGAGATTGCCTGCATATTCATTAACATTTTGCTAGGATCAACCTATTGAAATAAAAACCTCTTAAAGATCTAAACAAACTCTGTGTCTCCACATTCTTCAGTTCAGGCTGGTAATATTTCTTGACATAAAAAAATATTAAAAAGGCTTTCTTTTAACTAAAAATTTTTCCAGGAACTGGAGAGATGGCTCAGAGGTTAAGAGCATTGGTTGCTCTTCCAGAGGACATGCATTCAATTCCCAGCAACTACATGGCTGCTAACACTGTCTGTAGCTTCCTGTTCCAGGGGAATCAGATGCCCTCATACAGACATACATGCAGGCAAAACACCAATGTATATAAAATATAAAATAAATAAAAACTTTTTTTGCAAACAATGTATTTTGGTCATCTTTTTCCTTTCCCTTAATTCCTCTCAGATACTTCTTTCCATCTCTACCATCTCAGATACTTCTCTACCATCCAATGTTATGTTCTCCCCATGCCCCCTGAAAAGGCTTCTTATAACCAAAAGTTATCTTATTGGAGGCAGAAAAAATAGTGGTTCTATGGAGCTGAGCAGAGGAGGCAAACATGAAAAATGTTGACGTCTGGGAGTGATGATCTCACAAACTGACTGCACTTAGTCCCACCCTAACCAAGAAGCTGTTTGCAATTGATATCTGGTGAGGAAAAGAATATTGGTTTTCTCCAAATGAGTGTCACTGGGCATATCAACCACACTCCAGGGCAGACCCCATGCCCAGGCATAGTTGGCCAACACAAACTGGATTCCATATCTTTTCTTGTGTGTATTTTATTTTGTTATTTTTTGCCTTACGGATTTTTTTTCTTTCTTTCTTTTTTAGTTTCCTATTGCTACCTCACAGATCTGAAAGCTCCCAGAGTCCCCTCCCAGGGCTCTCCACAAGAGCCATGTGTCTATTGTGGTGGGGTCAGGGGACAGACACAGCCCTTAACAAATGTTCCTGCCTTTATTGAGGGAGTGGTGAGCTGGCTTCATTGGTCTGGGACCCCCCCATTCTTCACTAACCTAGCAATAGCAGGGAAGGGGGTTGGGGAAGACTCCTTATTGACCATGCTCCATGACCTCATATTCACCAGGCTCTGGCTCCTACTGCTGCAGTTTAAGGAGGGGCCCTGTCTGCTGCTTGGGCAGGGCAATGGGGCAGCACTTGAATATTTTACTACACAGACAATACCCTGCACCTGCTTCAACCCGGAAGCCTCTGGGGTACGCACACTCCAGGGGCAATGCAGTAGGTATGGACAAACACTCACAGGGCTGGCCTCTTTCACTTCCCGACCTTCTGAGGGTAGCAGGTTTGCTGCAGGTAGTCCCATGTCTGAGCTCTCTACAGATTTCTGCTGTTCTTGTTGACAGCCTCATAGAGCTGCCGAGGGAGTGCTGGTGAAATAAGTCTAGTCCAGAGACCCCGGGCTTGCTGTCTGGAACAAGAGGAAAGGAAAATTGGGAGCCTGGCTTGGGTTGCTAACATTGTGGTAGTTCTGTGTGGGTGGAGAAGAAGTTTTATGGGGTGCCCCCAACTCTATAAGATGCTCCTTTAGGTGGTTTCTTGGTAGCTCTGGCCTGGGAAGATACAGCCCACCTCCCACAAGAGCTCAACCCACAAAGATTTCCTTTATCCTTGGGAAGGTCCTGTCAGGCAGACAAGAAGATCTGTGAGCTCCTGTGAACTTTGTAAGGAGTGTGGACCAAAAAGCTTCCCTGAGGGGGAGTTGGTAAAATGAAGTATTTGTGAACCTTGTTATTTCCTGTCAATGAACACAATGGCCCTTTCTTTAAAGCATAGATTTTGAATCAAGTGAAGACAAAGATTATAGTCTCTGGTATGTGTGTGTTTGCTTAAAAAGGAGGCCAATCCCTTCACGGCAGCTTTTGGGACGCGTTAGGAACAGCAGCAATGCATCGCCTCTATTGCTGGGGCCCTGCCTTGGCCTTGGCCTTGCAATCCTGTGCCTGCTGGGTTCTCACCAGAGCTGCAGGGGTCCCTCTTGGCAGATGCAGGGGCAAAGGCCGGTATAGTACTGAAGGCTGTGTGGACAGAAGGCTGCCCAGCCAACCATCCCAGAGAGAGTTCCAGGACAGCCAGGGCTGCACAGGGAAGCCTTGCAAAGAGGAGGAAGAACTTGAAATGCTGGAGACAGCCTCGTTCCAGTTCAGTGAGAGGTTCTCACTCCAAGGGAATAAGACAAAAAATGATACAGCAGGATACCCGATGTCCTCCTCTGGCCTCCTAGAGTCCATGCACAGGTACATTCTCTCTCTCTCTCTCTCTCTCTCTCTCTCTCTCTCTCTCTCTCTCTCTCACACACACACACACACACACACACACCCCAGACAAATAAAAAAAACTCTTTCAGGAAAGTGCTGACATAGAGTTCTTTGTGACTGCAACTCCCACATCCAAATGAGGGTCTTTGGGTCCCAAGCTATGCATAGGCTCTAGGCCTTTTCTAGGCCTTGTTCTACTTACCTCCCCCAGCACGCCCCCTTTACACAACACCCCCTCACACACACTCTATACCCTCCCCCCCCACACCCCCACACTCCACACACCTCCACACCACACACACACACCCCTATACACATACATCATCACATGCATCCCCCCCTGGAGTCTTTGAGGTCAGAGTCTCTAGTCAGCAGCCATCCATCTCTATAGTGAACACCTGATAAGATCTCCTAGGCAGAGGAGATTTCAGTGTGTGATCAGTGGGCCCATTGCTTTGGGTCTGCAACCAGGCAGAGCTTCATGACAGGAACAGCGTAAGGCAGGGAAAAACCACTCGAGTTCCACAATCCCCTTCAAGATCATGTCCAGGGACCCAAAGACTGCCGACAAGGCCCAAGTAATGCCTTAGATCATTTCCACCACCCCGAAAAACATTCCTCTTGGAATGAAGCCTTTAATACCATTCTGGGATATTCTGGACTCAAATTAGGGCAGTAAGCTTGTCTTATATGTATATATTTTTAATTCTGGTTCTCACATAGCCCAGGCGGGCCTCGAACTCACTATGAAGCCAAGGTTGACCTTGAACATTCAATCCTTCTGGCTGTACCTCCCAGGCGCTGGGATTACACATGAGTGCCACCACACCATGCCTGGTTGTTCTGGGGATCGAACCCAGAGCTTTGTGGATGGTAGGCGAGCACTCTAGTAACTGAGCTAGATACCCAGCCTTTGTTTTTAGTCTTAGGAAACTTTGCAAATCTTAAGTCTCCTATGCTTCTAGTTACTGAGGAATTTAATTTAGTCTCCAGCCCCTCAAATGTGTCTACACTTCTAATTTACAGTGGTTTGAATTAAATTGGGGGATCCAGGATTTCTCTGCATGAGAGGAAAGTTAAAAAAAATAGTAAAACAGTGGAGTTGATTTCCTTATATGAATGTGGTTTGAATAGGAATGGCCCTCATAGACTCATATATTTAAGTGCTTGGTCCATAGGGAGTGGCACTATTAGGAGGTGTGACCTTGTTGGAGTAGGTGTGACTTTGTTGGAGAAAAGTGTGTCACTAGGGGGTGGGCTTTGAGATCTCAGAAGCTCAAGCCAGTTCACTTCCTGCTGCCTGTGGATCAAGATATAGAACTCTCAGCTCCTTCTCCAGCACCATGTCTAACTGCATGCCATCCTGCTTCCTGCCATGACAGCAATAGACTAAACTGCTGAACTGTAAGCCGGCCCCAGTTAAATGTTTCCTGTTATAAGAGCTGCCGTGATCATGGTGTCTCTTCACAGCAACTGAAGCTGCAAGACCATAAGACAGTGTGGGAGTTTAATGAGTGTTTTCCTCCACCTCTTGCCCAGTTCTGGATTCACCTTGTTTTCCCATCTCAGAACGCACCCACATCTGAACTACATGTGATGAAGAGAGTGGCTGTCTTGTGTCATTTCTTCAGCGGTATAGCCATTGGTAAGTTGTCCATGTCCCAGCAATAACTCCCTAGCAATGTTCGTACAAAGGGCAGAAAGACTTGCGAGTGGAGGGGAGGCTATTTGGGAAGAAAGGATTCAGAGGGAGAAGGAAGGGGACAAAAAAAGGGTAATTGGGGTGAATATAACTAATTAAAGCTGACCATCATAGTACCCTTGGGCAAGTCAGTCTCCTGAAGTCATCTTTATGTGCCTGAACTTAGAGCATGGGGTCATTCAGAAGGAGTCTCCGCTCCGTCTGCCCCTGTGGCTCCTGTGTGTAGCCAGAGGAGGAGACCCAGAGTTGGTGTTCCCACCAGAGCCGGAAGTTGACTGTCAGCACTGGGGCAATGGGAGACCAAAAGAAGTCAACATTACAGGGCGGGACAAGGAAAGGAAGTACTAGTGGATGGGAACCAGGGACACTGGCCTCAAATAGAGAAGACTTGCTTTCATTCCTAAGATGGTAAAAAAAAAAATAACAGCCTTCCTAAGCTAACTACCATCTCCCAGTCTCCCCCATTGTCCTTCTCCTGCTCTCTTGGATGCTTCTTACCCTAAGTGCTTCACCCTGAGTCCCTCTGTCTTTTCTGCCAGGGTTCCAGAGCAGCCATTCCTGAACCCATCTAAGACCTGCCCTTACCTTGTGTGTTTTCCCTACTCTGGGCACACAGTCTTCTCTCCCTCTCTCCTTCTCCATCACCTACCTGAGCGAGGTCAAGCTCCTTAACCTGTATCCTCAGTACACTTGTCACATAGGATGTCCTTCATCCCAGTGGTCCTGCCTCGGGGCAGACTTATTGTCTCTCCCTGACAGGGAAGGTCTTTCCCAGCCTGGCCTCCTTGGCTCCAGACTCACTCTGCTCTGATTTGTCATGAGAATGCAGCTACAGTGGTGTCTAAAACCCCAAGTCTGGTAAACTCCATCTTAGCTTTCTAATTTTCCACAAGTGAAGCCTAACACCTTTTTTAAAAATTTTTTTATAGAAACCTGGTGGTGGTGGCACACACCTTTAATCCCAGCACTCAGGGGGCAGAGGCAGGTGGATCTCTATGAATTCAAGGCCAACCTGGTCTACAAGAGCTAGTTCTAGAACAGGCGCCAAAGCTATAGAGAAACCCTGTCTCGAAAAACCAAAAAAAAATTATTTTTTTATGGGCTGGAGAGATGATTCAGTGGTTGAGAACATAGGCTGCTCTTCCAAAGGACCTGGGTTCGATTCTTAGCACCTCCATGGTGGCTCACAACATCTGTAACTCCAGTCCCAGGATAGTGACACCCTCTTCTGGCATCCTCAAACGTTCCATGATACAGAGACATGCAATGTGGACAAAATGCCCGCACACATAAAATAAATGAAAAGATAAAAATTAAGTTAAAAAATACATTTCCTGCGCCAGGAATCTCAGCATTCAGGAGGCAGAGACAGGTGGGTCTCTATGAGTTCTAGACCAGCCTGCTCTGCTGAGTTTCAGGCCAGTCAGGGCTACATAGTAAGATCCTGTCTCAAAAAAGAAAAAAAATCAAATTATATTTTATTTTGTGTACGTGTATGTATGTGTGCGGAAACATGCATGTGCCACCCAAGGGTGCCCTCTGACCTCCACATGGCACATGTGCACGCGAATTCAGACACAAATGCAAACATACATAGGTGGACATACATGATGTACACACTACACACAGTGAAAGATAAAACAATGTTTGCAGACAGTATTCCCACGCCCGTCTGTTTATTGATTCCATTGCAATCCGTTCTTCTCCACTGCCACAATACTTCCTTCCTGTCAGCCTCCCTTGCCCATCCTCCCTGCTGTAGAACCAAGTCTGTCCAGTGGTCCAGCCACTCCCTTTCCATGTTTAGTTAACACTTCTTTCCTAATCTCCCAGACTTCTACTCAGAGTTGAAAAATTTTTAAACTTCCCAGAACTTTCAAATCCATGATTAAACAGATGAAATAAATAAGAGCTCAGAATACATGAAATTCCTCAAGTAAATACTCCCATCAAAACCGCCTGCATTTCGCACAGATGCTTGGGTCGGCTGCTCCAAAAGCATGGCGCACATGGGGAGTTCTAGCTTCGAATTCAAGACGGTTAACTACACAAATGAGCCACAAAGCATTCAAGTCTTATAAACAGCTCTGCACTGGCCTGTCACCTCTCGGTGTCAACATTTATAAATTAACAGACACAGTCCTTACAGGACACGAATATTTTGTATTCATTGGCAGGAGGAACCCAATAAAAGAATGTGCGTAGACGAACTCTGCGAGGGAGGGCACAGGGTGTTTCATGTGGCCGCTTCACAGCAAGGGTCCCTGTGCTACAGTGTGAATGTCTGTCTGGATCCCACCATCCACATGCACACTTTGGGTATGGAGGGGGCTCCCCAAAGGCAGTGGGAGCCCTGGAGAGAGCCATGTGAGATTTTTGTAGCTGAACTTGCCATCTCAAACCACAGTTACCCAAGCACAGCTTTTACAAACATTTTTTTAGACAGGGTGATGTGAAGCTTAGGCTGGCCTTGAACTTGTTCTGCGTAGATGACCTTGAACCTCTGATCTTCCTGCCTGCACTCCCTGGGCCTGGGATTCTAGACAGGTTATCAGCCACCGTGTTTGTTTTCTGCAGCGCTGGGGGTGGAACACAGGGCTTTGTGCATGCCCAGCGCCCTGTGAAGACAGCAGCTCTTCTGTTCTCGCTCCCACGTCCAGGGCCTTTTCCCAACCATCTGTGTCTCCCTCATAGTCCAGCCCTCGGGGTTATATCACAGTTAGTGACACTCTCTGCGCTGTTCCAGTCCTGGCCATGAGACGTCTGGCGATGTCTTAAATCATCCTACACTGACTTCTTTTCTCCTCCATCCTCCTTTTCTGAAGGCTGATCCATTTCACCTTATCTGCTTCTTCTTGAGCAACCCTCACACAAGTCCATTCAGGAAAAACCACTGTGTCCCCTACTGGGCACCGTCCCTGGTCCAGCATCTGCTCACTCAGCCCCTCAGCCCATACCCGTTGAATTAATGAATGAATTTCATTCACTTGCTATAGGCAAAAAGACAGAGTTCAGAGGCACCTGTGTAATAGGTTACCTGTTGAAGTAGCCAGGTTCTTGGGCCCCACAGCAAAGAATGAGACTGGACATAGAATTACTGACAGCAAATTAAGAAAAGGAAAGAATTCCCAAGAAGGGTTAGTGAGCTGAGGGCAACCCCCCCACTGCCACCCAAAGCATTGGACTATGAACTCCATGGCCCTTTATAGGACGTGGCTATTTGTATAGCTCAGACTTTCCTCCAGAAAGCCCCTTTCCTCACCTGAATCCCAGTGAGGGGGCGTCTCCAGACTTTCTCTGCTAGTGGCTTCTTTTATTTGTTGATCTCAATGCCCTACCACACTCCCTAAGCTTCATTGCAGATTGTTCCTGTGAGTCCCAGCTTCCTCAGTACTGTCCTAAGGACTCAAGCAGAGCTATGTTAACTCAGTTTACAGTTAGTCAGAAACCAGATTCCCAAGCCTGGGGAATCAGGAAAGCAGGGATCCGTGCCTCTTCCTGGACCACTAGGTCACAACTTGCCATGACAGCCTGTCTACCCTCTGACCTCTCCCCTTGTCTCTCTGCCCCCCCCCATGGGGGCTAGACAAGCTGCTGTCATTTCTAGCAGAGCAGGAAGCCATCAAACGTAAAAACCAAACAAGCAAGCAAGCAAAACTCCGGAGCTGTTATTCTTTGAAGTTTCTGTAGGAATCTCTCTAGGCAACAGTTGGCTCCCTGTAGCCTTGTTGCCCCGAAAGAGCTTGCCAAAAGCTAGAAACTACTAAATCATGGGGTCAGTCATATACCTGCTGTCCAGCTGAGCTGGGATTTCCGGGCTACAACATTGTCTTTCGCTGAGGAGAGGCTCAAATGTGTCCGTCCCTGGTTCCTGTTGAATTCTCTGCTTTCTATCATGGTCTTCGCACACAAGTGGGGACCCCGGTAGAGGTCCACTTCGCATTCCTGAGCAAAGGCTATGTTATAAGCTGTAATAATAGTAAGCTCCCTCCTGCCTTTTGGACGAAGCATTTCCTTTTCTTCTTCCTCCTACGTATACATCCCTAAAGACTGCGGCAGCATCTTGCCTATTGGAGAAACAGAGTCAACTTCTAATGGGGCTTCAGCAGCTGGCTTCCTGTGTCTAAACTTACGTTTGTGTGAGACATTCATTTAGTGACATGTTTTAATTTAGCTACACAGTATCCCCTTATATAGGATATATAACATATTTGTTCAACTTCAGATGCACATTTTGGTGTTTGCAGGTTTTGCCTCATACACAATACGACTTTAAACATTCTTGTACAGTGGTGCACGTGTGCCTGGGTTTCTGTAGACCCAGGACAGGAAACTCTGGCTCAGATGCTAAGTGTATTATGCATGTTCTGCTTTTGTAGCTCCTACCAAATGGTTGTCCACAGGGACACATGCTGTCCACAATTCTACCCTCAACATATCTAGGCTCTCCGTGCTCTCTGTCTTTGTCTACACTTGATGTTGTCTGTTTTCTTTTTATTTCTGCTGATCTTCTGGCTATAAGATCATCTTGTTATTGAATTCTAAGAGTTCTTCGTAGCTTCTAAGTTAGTGGTTCTCGACCTGTGGGTCGCGACCCCTTGGGGGGGTCGAATGACCCTTTCACAGGGGTCGTCATCCAGCATATCAGATATTTGCATTACGATTCATAAAAGTAGCAAAATTGCAGTTATGAAGTAGCAACAAAAGTAATTTTATGGTGGGGGGGTCATGATAACAGGAGGAACTGTGTTAAAGGGTTGCAGCATCAGGAAGATTGAGAACCATTGCTCTAAATAGTTCATCAAATGTGTTTCTCAGACATTCTTTTCCACAAGCACGTATGCCTTGGACTTTACCCACGGAGCCTTTTGAGGGCTGGATTGAAAGTGCATTGCCTCCAAGATGGATGGCGTGCTTCTGCTTGCCATTGGGATACTTCTATGATCTGAGGTGACTTGACCAAACTACAGGAAGAGGGAGGAGCACAGAGCCCTCCTTCCCTGTTCTGGTAAATGAGGAAGCTGTATGCTCCCTCCATTCCAACCACATGACTTTGTTATATATTGTGAGAGACACAGGAGAGTAGCAGATGTGTTAAGAACTGCCACTAGATTACACCTCAGCCATGAGCTTTATTAGGAGAGAGGGTCTGAGGACCGCGGGAGTACCATCAGGCCTTGAGGTGGGAAAGCATTGGAAAGAGATGGTCTATTGTATCAGAGACAACATGGCAGGACCCTAGAGGAAAGCCTTGAGACCTTCATAAAGAGGGATGGACTAGCTGAATTTAGTAGCACATACCTTTAATCCTAGCACTTGGGAGGCAGAGGCAAGAGAATCTCTGGGAGTTCAAGGCTAGTCTGGTCTACAAAGGGAGTTCAAGGACAGCCAGGGCTATGTAGAGAGACCTTAGGAATGGCTTAAAGTTAGAGGTAGAGGCTGTAAAAGTTACAGCGCAGCATGGCTTCTTAACTCCTCGCAGTGGGAGCTGCTGATCAATCATGGCATGATTTCAGCATGCTGAAAAATCCGGTCAGCTTAGAACAACCACCATCTGCTATCTACCACTAGAAGGCTGGACGATGCAGCTTTTCACTTGGTGGCTGCGTGCAAAGTAGGGTGCTGTGTGTGTAAGAATGGCAAGGGCCCTCCTTTAAAGTCAGCTCTGCACACCTCTAGAGACGACACTCCCCTAGGGTTTTAACAGATCCCATGAAGTGTCAAGGCCCTCAACTTGCATTTGAGTCTTCTCAGTGTGTCCTCTTCTTGTAGCTTTTCCAGACGCATGCAAAGCTCTCCGAACGATCTGGGTGGATTCAGTTTATTCTGTAATCTGGGAACCTGAAAGTCACCATCGCAAATGTCATCCCCCTCCTCTCTTCCCCGAGAGCTGGCTCAAAATCCAGCAGTTCTCAGCCTGCTCAGTGACCTCCAGGGCATCCTCTGGGCCCTTGGGCAGGATGGTCAGGCAGGGACAATACTTGGAGGCTAGTGCCCCGAAGGGATGCTTACTGTGGCAGCCAGTCAGGAAACGCCATTGGCCTCAAGGCTGCACATAGCAGTGTCTGTTTGATCTGGATCTGGGAGGCTGCCTGGGTATGAAAACTGTTGGTTTGAGGGTTTTGGGTTTTTTGTTTTGTTTTGTTTTTCTTGGTTTCTTTCCTTTGAAGATTTTTGCAAGACTGGGAGAAGCATCACGTCCTTCCAAAGGCAGGTTGGTCTAACTCCATTTTAGCTCTGTCTGGTTTGTGTTGTGGGTCGTGATTGTCCTGAGGAGAAATGATGAGTTCCATTCAGTGAGATGCCCATGGTTAACAAGGCTGAATCTGTGTGGTGTCGGCATCACTGAGAAAATGAAATTGCTTCCAATGGGGGAGTCACTCGTATCTGTACAGAAGAGATGCCGGAACCTCTGTCACCCTCTTCATTAGGCTGTGTGCACATGCCCAGTGTTGGAGGCTGTAAGGAACTTCACTTACCTCTCTGAGGAATCCTCAAGCACGCAGCATCCTAATTCAGCCCTCTAAGCCAGTAGACGGCCCTCGAGTCAGGACTACTGTACAGGGGTGGCAGAAACATCATTAGAGCACACGGCTCAAATGTGCACATATTTATTGGGTTCCTACCCTGTGGCAGGCCCTGTTCCATATACTGAGATTAAATCGCTATTTCTTCCAGGGCAACAGAGGTCAGAGACAGTCATGCGAACAAGCCATCGCAGTATGGAAACAAATGCACTAAGATCTGAACGCCCCTTCCCTGGGGACCTGAGCCACCCCTGAAAATAAGACAGGAAGAACATCCAGACCCAGATACTAGCGTGAGAGAGCAAGAAAGGGGAGGTGGCTCAGTGGTTAAAGTGTGTGGTACATGAACAAGAGGACTAAAGTTCTAATCCCTAGAAGCCCTGCAAATGTCAGTGTCTTAGGACTTCTATTGGTTGATAAAACACCATGGCCAAAAGCAGCTTAAGGAGGAAAGGGTTTATTTCAGCTTACAGTTTTAGTCCAGCATGAAGGGAACTCAGGGCAGGAACCCGGAGGCAAGAGCTGAAGCAGAGGCAATGGAGGAAAGATACTGGCTTGTTTTCCAGGACCACCTGTCCAGAGGTGGCACCACTCACCATGGGATGGGCCCCTGACACATCAGTCACTAAGAAAATGCTCCACAGGCTTGCCTACAGGTCAGTCTTATGGAGACATCTTCTCAATTGTCATTTCCTCTTCTCATATAACTCTAGTTTATATGAAGTTGACAAAGCAGACCCACAAAAAAACAATCAACATGGTCAGGTAGGTGTGGCAGCCTGCCTATGATACCAGCCTCAAAAGGCAGAGATGAGATACATGCAGACAAGACTAGTCGTATTGGCAAGTCCTGTGTTGTAAGACCCTGCTGCAACAAATGGATTAGATATTCTTTTGCTGCTCTGATAAAACATTCTGGCCAAAGCGGCGTAAGAAAGGATGGACTTGTTCTGGATAATCATTTCGGAGGGTTAGAGCCCATAATAGTGGGGAAGCAGTAGGCAGCAGCAGGCAGCAGGAGCAGGAAGCTGGTTGGTCACATCTCATCCATGCACAGGAAGCAGAGAAAAAGTGGGAAGTTGGGCAAGGCTATAAATCTCAGAGCTGGTCCCCAATTGCCTCCAGCAAGGCCCCAATTCCAAAAGTTCCATAAACTCCCCCAAACAGTAACACCAACCAGAGAGAGATCAAGCATTCAAACCTGTGGGCCTAAGGGGTCCATTCCTCATTCAAACTGCAATACTAAGGATTGAGCAAGATGGGTAGTGAGACCACCCAAACCAGTGAGCCCTGGGTTTGATTGAGAAACCCTGCCTCAAGAAGAAAGGCGAAAGGGCTGTTGAAGATGATTCCAGATCTCAGCCTCAGGCTTCCACACACACGTGATTACATGTGCACCCATACACATTCAAATATGCACACGCATGCATGCACAACTCAAACACGTACAGTTGAAAAGAAAAGAAAAACTATTAGGACATCATCGATGATGATGGTCGGGATTCCATGTGCACAGTCTCAGGAACAGACAGAAAGGGCTGGGTGATGCATTTAGGAGAAAGATTGGCATGCTTGTTGATTTTTCCAGACCCATTGTTGGCCTTTATCTGTCCAACTCTGCCGCTGGAGGCTACCCTCTGTGGCCTGTAGCTCCTGGGTTACCAGACTACTGTGTGGCCATAAGGTTCCACTCACAGGAAATGCCAGATGGAGGGAAGGGAGTAGCCTATATTACTCCCGGTGCCCCCAGCTGCCTCCATGTCTATGAGGAGCCCTATGGTGTCGACAGCGGCTTTCTCACCAAGTGGCACTTCCTGAGGACTCCAGGTCCCTCAGCACTGCCCTTTGCAGAAGGGGTGACAAGGTTAAGCAGCCAATGGAAGCTTAAAAGGTCAACTTGACAGGCCTAGAATCACCCAGGAGACAGAGCTCTGGCATGTGTCTGAGGGGCTTTCCACGCTGTTTGAAGTGGGAAGACCCACACTAGATGTGGGCAGGACTATTCCACAGAGTGGACAGTATGCATAACAAGCCAGCTGAGCCGCAGCATTTCCCTCTCTCTCTGCTTCCCAACCGGAAATACACGAAGTCCAGCCTCCCCACCCCTCTGCTGCTGTGCCTTCTCCACCATGATGGCCAGGCATTCTAGTTACTTTTCTGTTGCCATGATGAAACACTCTGACCAAGAGCAGCTTGGGGACAAAGGGTTTATCTGGCTTACAGGTCACAGCCCATCATTAAGGAAAGCCAGGGCAGGGACTCAAGCAGACACCGTGGAGACACACTACTCACTGACTCTCTGGCTTGTTCTCTGCTAGTTTTCTTATTCAGCCCAGACCCACCAGCCTAGGAACGGTGCCACCCGCTGTGGGCTGAACCCTCCTACCCAATCGCCAGTCAAGACAACTCCTCACAGAATGGCCTTCAACTAATCTGATGGGAACCATTTTTTTATGGGGGTTTCCTCTTTTCCAGGTGACTCTGGGTTGTGTCAAGCTGACGATTATCAGACTCATCAGAGCATCAGGTGGTTTGTTACAGCCTCTGGGAAAGAAACTGATACACTGTGTCTGTCTGAAATGGCTGGAAAAGGTAATGTTATAGAGACAAAGAGCAGATTAGCTGATGTCTTGGGCTGGGGAGTCATACCATGCAATAATGCTCATTGAGACAGAGCCCTTCCTGATATTGCAGGTCCCATGGTCCTGCTCCATGCTCCACTAACCCTTTCCATCCTAGGGAATATTAGAGAACATCAGGAAGCAGGCAAAACACCCAGACTCTGCCACCAACCAACTCTTTGGGTTAGGGCAAAAGATTAAACATCCTTAGCTAGGTTTTCATCTTTACACACTGGAGGGACTAGGCAAAACTGCCCTGCAAAGTTCTTCTGAGGCTGTGAAGATGGCTCATGTGCCTCACAAGGACCTGAATTCCATTCCAGAACTCATCTTTAAAAAGTCAAGTATCATGGTAGACATTGGTGGTCCCAGCTCTGGAAAGGCAGAGACAGGCTGTTTCTGGAGCTCACTGGCCAGTCAGCCTAGCCTACTTGGTGAATTCCAAGCTAGAGAGAGACCCTGTGTCAAAAAAACAAGTGGACAGCACCTGAGAAACAATACCCAGGGTTGACCTCTGGCCCTCACACGTGTACATATATGTATGCACATACATAAACACACTTACCCGTACTCACAAAAATGTGTACACAAAAGAAAACCAAAAGAAAATCAAGCTCTTCTTGAGCATCTCAGGCCCAGGCTTCCAACTGGCCACAGTGGAAGAGGATGCTCCTTCAACTTCTCAACTCCTCATCTCTCTCTGTCTCTGTCTCCATCTCACTTCTGCCCCAACACACACACACACACACACACACACACACACACACACACACACACACACACACACACACACACACGCTGGGTCAAGATGGAGGACTCCTCACATTTCACTGGCTGATTCTTTCTCCCTTTCCTATACTCAGTCCCAGCCCACGAGACTCAGAAAGAACTGCTGCCGGCACGAGTTATTTCTGTCAGCTGAGTCACAAGTCAGAAAGCAAGCTAAGACCTGGCCTTGCGTCTAAAGTGAGTGGCTGGAGTCAGCCAGGACTTTGGGACCACTGAAAGCATCAATCGTGACATCACCCATGGGAGCCCCTAAAGAGAGGCAGCCAGTCATTCAAGCAAGGAGGTGTCAAAGGCACCAGGACTTGTACCCGTCATCACAGTCCCTGTTCTGGGCTGTCTCCTGGGACTGCTGGCCCCTGTACCCATTCTGACTTGTGGCACTGTCCATGGGTGCCCAGGACATTCTTATTTGATTCACCAAGCTCTTTGTACCCTCAAGTGAGGACCACACCTGTTCACATCTGGTAGACACTCATCAGTGACTGGCTCACAGAGCTTGGCACCCTTGTTTCCTTCCTTCTGCTGCTGCTCTTTAGACAGGACCACTGCCTCTTGGCTTCTTTACCTTTAAGCATCCTCCCTGCCTAAAGGGCACTTCATCTCTGTAGCCATGTGTAGTAATACTCCCTCATCAGACCTTCTTGAACCACCAGCCCACAAATGATGCCATGAAGACTTACTATTAATTATGAAGGCTTGGCCTTAGCTTAGGCTTTTTTCCCAACTAGCTCGTATAACTCAAATTAACCAGCTTTTATTAATCTACATTCTGCCACGTGTCTCCGTTACCTCTCCTCTGTACAGTATGCCTGCCTCTCTTCTTCCTATGGTTCTCTCTTCGGTAAATCCTGCCTAGCTATTAGTCATTCAGCTCTTTATTACACCAGTCGCAACAATACATCTTCGCTCAGTGTACAAATATCCCTCAGCAGCTATACCCAACCCAGAGCCTAAGCCTCAGACCCCGTCCAACCCTTGCTGTGCACTGCTCTCCCCACATCGCTTCCCTCTGGCCTCCTCCAGCCCTAGGGACACCCACTACTCCCCTGTAGCTATAGAAAGCATCTGTAGATCTCCTGCAAAATAGATGAGGAGGCTGAGCTCTGGGAGAGCCACAGTAAGTGAGTCCTTTGCTGGGACATGGGAGCCACAGCTGCACGGAGTGACAGCCCCAGTAAATGAATCACCTGCTGGCAGCCTCACCCCCGCTACTCTGTTGGTCTCATCTGTTCAGTTCCCTGCCCATACAAGGGGTGTCACAGTGTCATGCAGGAAACACTCAGCAAGGCATCAGGACCACCTGGCCATGAGTACTTGGTTTCGAAGTCTAAGGCCTCAGGAGCAACAATCAGTATCCTCTTGTGTATCTCTTTTTTTTTTTTTGACCTTTGTGCATCACTGTCTGTCACAGATGATGTGGGAGAGGGAAGCAGAGGTGAGGTTTCCTGCCTCACAGACATCAGAGGTACGAAAGGCTGTGGGCCCAGGAGATACAGAAAACAGGCATGAAAGGAGAGCCACTGAAGTTCCCAGAAGCTGATGGGAAAACTCAGCATTCAGCCCGGGGCTACAGAGCTGCAATGAGAGACAGCATTAGAGCTGACTGCTGAAGGCTGAACAGAAAGAAGAGAACTAGACCAAAGAGGAGTGGCCTTCCTGCAGAAGGCACAGTGACAGAGGCGGCCTGGGATGAGGGGGGTCACACATGGAGAAAGGAGACCTGGGTCTAGGGTTGTAGGGTAGAAGTAAAATATAAAAGTCCAAGGCCAGAGTCAAAGGAGTTGGAGCCTATGTCTAGATGGTCCTTCCGAAATGTAGTTCAGAGCATACCGTTTCTCTGCTCAGCACTTTGCAGTGGGTACCATTTTCCTACCACTCAAAGCCAAGGCAGGCCAAGCACTACTGGTCATGCCCCCATTGCACGCTCACAAATTGTTCCCCCTTCATCAAACAAGCCAGGAAGTTTCTGTCTCAGGGCCTTTGCACTCTCTGTCCCCTCTACCCTGAATGCTCTTTTCTCCAGTACCTACAAATTTCCCCTTTTTTAGTCTTTCAAAGTCTTGCTAAAATGTTATGTCCTGAAGCTGCTTATGAAATAATCATTCTGAGGCTTAATATTAATTACATACTCTTTGACCTGTAGGCTCAGGCTTCTTATTAACTAACTCTTACATCTTAAATTAACCCATTTCTATTGTTTTATATTTTACCACAAGGCTCGTGGTTTGTTACCTCACATCTTGCTTCTTGGGCAGCTTTATGGCATCAGCCTGACTCTGCCTTCTTTCTCCCTGCATTCAGTTTAGTTTTCCTGTCTAGCCATATTCTGCCCTACCATAGGCTAAAGTAGCTTCTTTATTTACCAACAGTAATAAAACATATTCACAACATATAGAGGGGAATCCACATTACCAGGAAATAAGTATAAACATTTTTTTTAATTATAGAACCTTTCTTCACTCATTCCATACTCCCAAATCTCCTTACATATTAAATTTTTTTCTTCAGAATACCTACCATTTTAGATATCCCCCCACAAGAATATAAAATCCATCAAGACAGACTTTTTTCCTTTTGGTCTTTCAAGACAAGGTTTCTCTGTGTAACCCTGGCTTCCTAGAACTGGATCCATAGATCAGGCTAATCTTGGACTCAGAAATCTGCCTGCCTCTGCCTCCCAAGTGCTGGGATTAAAGGCATGCGCCATCACCTCAAGGTTTAGGACAGGCATTTTTGTATAATATTTTTGTTACTTCTTTGAGAATACCATGCTAGTTTTGATCATATTCACCTTCCAATCTGCCCCTAGCTCCTTCCAGATCCACCATCCCACTCCCCTTTCTAACTTCATCTCCCCACTTTTATTTTGGTGATAACCCATCAGGTCCACATTATGCTGAATTTATGCTCATGGTGTGAGGCCATCCACTGGATGCTCTATCAGGAGGTCACAGTCTTAAAGAAAACTGACTCACCCTCCCTGAGAAGCCATCAACTGTCAATAACATCTCCATTAAGGGTGGAGGCCCATAAGCTTCTCCCCCATCTGTGCTAGACTGTTGACTGGCTTGTTTTTCTACAGGTCTTATGCAGACAACCACAGGTACTGTGAGTTCATGAGTCCAGAAGACAGTGTTACTTTCTGGTACTCCTCCGACCTCTGGCTCTTACAATCTTTCTACCCCCATTCCCATATGTCTTTAGAAATTTAAACATCAATAAATACATAAATAAATGTGATGGTTCGAGCTAGGAAGAGGATCAACAGTTACAGCACTTGCTGTGTAAACAAGAGGATTGGAGTTTGGATCCCTAGAACCCATGCCAGGTGGGCATGGTGTCTCTCCTGTCATTTCAGCCTCCAAAGGAAGAGACGGGGGGTGGGGAGATTCCCCTGAGCAATCTGGCTAGCCAAATTAGCCATGTTGATGAGCTCTAGGTTTGAGAGACCCTGCTTCAAAGAGTAAGGTAGAAGGAACTAGAGAGATGGCTGATTGATGGCTCAGGGGTTAAGAGCACTGGCTGCTCTACCAGGGA
Source organism: Ondatra zibethicus (assembly GCA_004026605.1). NCBI lineage: Eukaryota > Metazoa > Chordata > Mammalia > Rodentia > Cricetidae > Ondatra > Ondatra zibethicus. The sequence goes on from PVIU01005134.1 coordinate 52,588, forward strand.
CCCAATTTAAATTCCCAGCACCAGCATAGTGGCTCACAATCATCTGTAACTCCAGTTTCTGGGGGGATCTGATGCCCTCTTCTGGCCTCCACAGTCAATGCATGTGCATGATACACGCAGGCAAAACACCCATACACATAAAGAAGAAGATAGAAAGGAAAAATTGTAGGGGCAAAGGATTAACTCCAAAATGGACCCTGTGGAAATAGGAAGACCAGTTAAAGCCACCCAGGTGAGAGGTGTTGAGTGAGCAAGGACGGCTGAAAGAGAGAAGATAGTTCTGCACCTCTTTAAGACTTTAGGTGGGACATGCATGTGTTAGATGAACCAGGAGTGGTTCTAGGCTTCTGCCATGGATGCTAGGGGAGAGCAGGTGCTAAACTCTGGAAAACAGGAAAGAGTCCATATGCACAGCAGGGAACTATGATTTTTCTTAAGACAGTGTGTGTGTGTGTGTGTGTGTGTGTGTGTGTGTGTGTGTGTTCAACAATGGTTAGTGTTCACAAAACTACAAGGTCATGTAGTACTCTGGGGCCAGTCAGTGATGCCTGTGATGGGGACAAAGGGACCACCAGAGACAGGCAGTGGGAGAAAAGGACCCCAGAAGAAGTGAATGCAGAGAGCCCGGGAGCCTCTGGTGCTGTGGAAGCTGGAGGAAGAGATGCTCAGAGAAGGAAATGCCAGTCAAGTCATCCAGAAAAAAAATCAAGACAGAAGGGCGAGAGGCTGAATATGAAGATGCATCTGGCGGACTTCTAAATGAATGGGTCTCAGCAACAGCGCCCCCAAGTGGTGCACAGTCTCAGAGGCAGCCAGGCCTTGGCAGGTGAGTTTCCCTGCCTTCATTCTCACCTGAGTGAAACCGAGAGGACAGGATTCCCCTGAAGGCTGCTTGCTATTGAGGGCTGTCCTTGCAGAATAAGACTGCTTTTGTGCACCAGGCTTCCCCTGTCTTCGGTATTTTGTAGCTTACCCACCTTCTCCCTAAAGCCCCAAGGGGACAGGATGGCTTCGGCTCCCACCTCAAGCAGTGCTCAGCTCTCAGGAGATAGAGAGGAAAGGTGCAAGAGAAGGGGTGGGGAAAGGAAAATAAAAAGAAGGGGGACGGAAGAGGAAAGAGGAAGGAAGGCAGGCAGGTAGACAGGCAGACAGGCACACAGGAAGGGAGACAGGCAGGCAAGAGTCCAATTAGTCTCTCTATCTCCCTGGGATCTGTCCAATCCTTCACCTAAACCAGCACCCATGTCCTTGATGTCTGGCTTCCCTCTCTATGCCTCTTTCCCCAGCATCCTATAGCACTGATAGGAGCCTCTTTCCCCAGCATCCTATAGCACTGATAGGAGCCTCTTTCCCCAGCATCCTATAGCACTGATAGGAGCATTCCCAGGCCATTGTGCAGGGTTAGAAGCAGCCACCAGACCTCTGCATGAGGGAAGAATGCTGGCTTGTTCAATTCAGTTCCTTGAAACCCTTCTCTGAGTCTGGGCATGGTGGTGCACACCTTTAATCCCAGCACTCAGAGGCAGAGGCAGATCTGTGAGTTCGAGGCTAGCCTGGTCTTCAGAGCGAGTTCCAGGATGACCAGGGTAAGTTACACAGAGAAACCCTGTCTCAAAAGGAAGGAAGGAAGGAAGGAAGGAAGGAAGGAAGGAAGGAAGGGAGGGAGGGAGGGAAGGAGGGAGGGAGGGAGGGAAGGAGGGAGGGAGGAAGGAAGGAGAGAAAGGGAGGGAAGGAGAGAGAGAAAACCTTTGAGCACTGCCAGAATAATGTCTTGGAAACCAGTCTAGGATCCTTCAACTCCAGCCTAACTCCAGCCATTCTGCTGCACTTCTGTTCCCTGCTGTTGCACGGAGAGATGATTGAATGTCATCTCATGCATTAAGTATGCCCAGGCAAGGACTGAAGAAGTATTATTACCTACCCCTGCACCTGCCCCTGGATCTGCATCACAGGCCGTCTGGATTGACACCTTGATGGATTGCTCAGAGTTTCATCTCTGCAGCGTCCCCTGGAAGGCAGGGAAGGAACTTGGCCACATCACACCAGCCCTTTCAGCCAGGCTGTCGCTCTGTGGGTAGATACTGCCAAGGACCTCATCTGCCAACCTCCAAACCACACAGAAGCATCTTCAGCAAAGGGAATCAGAATTCAGCAGTTTTGAAAAAGCCTGGGGGCAGTGTGGGCCTGGGTTGTTTCCAAGGCTGGAAACACCCACAACACCCTGGAGGACAAGCACAGCTGCAAAATGAAGCCCTGGTGGTTAGCAGAGGGACCGGCCCAGCTGGGCGAGGGAAGAGGCCCTCAGGAGGGAATGCCTCCTTTTTCCGGGGTCAGCAGGAAATGGAGCAAGAAGCCAGGACACTCAATGCCTTCAAAGGGAGGACATAGCTTATGAGGTTGATTTTGGTTTAGGTGCACAGAGCGTTAGCTCTCCTAATTCGGGGGGATGAGAAGAACAGGGCCAGTTCAGTCCCATTCCTATTATTTACCTAGCTGCACCATGTATACTGCCCCATGGACTCTTCAGTATGGCATCAGGGGCAGATATTTCTGCTCTCACTTAAACTTCAGAGCTTGCCCATCCCCCCTTTACCACATGACATGTTTCCTCTAACACAATTCAGGAAAATGGGGACCCCTGAACCTGGCTTGAAAGGGTTTTGACTTATGTTTAAACAAAAATCTGAACAAAAAACTTGAGCATAACTGTAGTTAAATAGACTTGTTTGAATAATCCATACTTAGTTAAGGGCTCTGTGGGACATCCATCTAGGACAAAACAGTAAGTGTGCCTGAAAACACACATTATGTTGAATAAAATAGTACTAAATGAATTATCCAGCCAGTCGGCCCTCCATCTGTTGTAAAGAGAGGGCCCGCTTGTTTGTCCCGGCTGCCCAGCTAGCTTACACCCGAAATAACCACACAGAAACTGTATTAATTAAAACACTGTTTGGTCATTAGCTCTAACTTTTTATTGGCTAACTCTTACATAATAGTTTAACCCATCTCCATTAATCTGTGTATCGCCACGTGGCTGTGGCTTACTGGAGATTCTAACTAGTGTCCATCTCAGACCGGGGATCCATGGCTTCTCTCACTCTGCCCTTCTTCCTCCCAGCATTCAGTTCTGTTTTCTCCACTTACCTAAGTTCCACCCTATCAACTAGGCCAAGGCAGTTTCTTTATTCATTAACTAATGAAAGTAACACACAAACAGAAGGAACTCCTACACCATTTCCCCTTTTCTGTTTAAATAAAAAGGAAGGCTTTAACTTTAACATAGTAAAGTTACATATAACATAACAGTTACCAAGCAAGAATTACAGTTATAATATTTATATCTACTTTATCTCTTATCATAACTAAGGAAAACTATATTATTACTATCTATTCTTTAACTCCATCAAAGACCCCAGAAGGATATAATATTACCTAAGTAAACAGGAATTACATTGTAAGCAACTTTCAAAACTCTAGAATTGACAGAGACATCTTTCTGCCTGGACAGTCACCCAAAGTTATTTTGTACCATTGGGGCATCCATCTTCAGCCTACAGGCCCATAGTATCCAGCAGACTTTTCCATGAAGCAGAAAATTTTAAAGACAGTTCAGTCCCTTTTTTCTGTGTCCTGAAGAATATCTCGCAGACTCTCTTATGAAGCAGAAACCCCAAAGGACCATCTCACCTTTAGGCAAGTTCATCAGTCATCTCTCTGTGGGTACTGCATGTCCAGTGAAGCAGTCCAGGCAAGAGCAGTTTCTTACCCAAATGGCTAAGGAGCCTCTTCAATGCCCATCTTCCTCTCGAAGTAGCTTGGTGCTGCCAGGAGCAGATATGTCTCACTGTCATGCAAAGTCCTAAATTTTTAAAACATTTAAATGCCATATTCTGAAGGTCTCTGAAAGAGTTGAAGAATCCTTATTCATCTGAAATATTTCTCTGTACATCTAGAAAATCTAACTAACATGACAACAAACTTGACTATTACGGGGGATTATCTATTAACCTATATTTCTTAATTATACATTACTTTTTAAATGAACTACACAATCACAACACCTCAATCAAGAGCAGAAATATACATATAACAAGTTTGACCTCAAATTTACATCAATAAACCAAGATCCATACCAATGTAAATTATTCATATCTATATCATCCATTCATTTTGCAGTACTGAGAACTAAACACAGGACCCCACCCATGGTAGGAAAACACTTTACCGTAGTGGCATTTCAATTGTATTTTAATAAATAAAGCTTGTCCAAAGATCTGAGAGTAAAACAGCCCCACTGATCAGCCTTACAGACCAGATAATGGTGACACACACCTTTAATCCCAGTAGCCACATTAGTTGCCATAGAAACCGGACGGTGCATGCCTTTAATCCCAGTGGTGCACACCTTTAATCCCAACCCTAGAGAGGATTATAAAACAGGAGGAGACAGCTTTCAACACACAGTCTCATTCTGAGATTCCTGGAGGCAGGATTGCCATTTCAGACTGAGGTCAAGGTAAGAGCCAGTGGTTGGCTATTTTGTTTTTCAGATCTTCAGGTTGAATCCCAATTTCTGACCCTGAGCTTTTATTAATCATGCTTCACTATACCACTGAGCTATATTCCTTGTTTTTTTTTCTATTCATCCATACCAGTCCTGGGAGCTAGTTATATAGAATAATTCTTGTGGGAGAAGCGGAAGATGGGGAGATGTCACCTTTAGGGAATTGAGTGGCCATACAGTACATTATTATCACTAAAAAGACTTTTGTTTGGCTGGAGAGATGGTGCTCAGTGTAGCCTTACTGTGCAAGCATGAGGGCCTGGGTAGCCTCTCCAGAGTCGGGGGAAAGTGGCGGCACTCACTTGTAATCCCTGTGATGGAGAGGTGGAGACTGATGGGTACCTGGGCTAGCCTAGTCCACTTGGTGAAATCCAGGCCAGTGACAGACCCTGACTCAAAAAACAAGTACAGCACCTGTGGAAGAAACTCAAGGTTGACCTCTGACCTCCACAGAAACGTGTGTATGTACATATAGCACACGCACATGTGAGCGCGCGCACACACACACACACACACACACACACACACACTTGTATTATTCTGGGTATCAGTTGGACACTTGCCACCTGCCAGACCCAGGACTGGTTCTTTTATAGATGTAAATCTTTAAATTGCCTTCTGTTGCTATGGGAGACAGGGGCTTGGCACATGGGTAAGTTACCCCAAACGTACAACAGAAAGCCCACAGCACCCTTAATTCCTTATTGGTGGGTGCTGGATGGAGGAAAAGAACTCTAGCTCTCTAGAGCTGCTCTGCTTGCCCCATGCATCACAAGATTCTGGAGCCTCCCAAGGTCTCTGTCAGGACAGTCATCCCTGAGGGGTGTGATGCACAAAGGCCTAAAGAGACCAATGTGGCCTTAGAGACAAACATGAAAGATGCACATTACCCGATGACCCCTGAGCAAAGGGACACAAGGGGCTACTCTTTGTAGCACTTTTTAACAGTGAAAAATCAGAATCGTGTTTACCAGTAGGAAAATAAATGAATAAATCATAATTTATTCTTATGATAGAATCATGTGTAGTAGACAAAATGAACTTATCTAGCACATACCAACTAATCTTAAATACACAGTACTGAGTTTTAAAAATTGTAGAATCTTTGGAAGCAATTGCATAAATTTCAAGCATGCAAAAATACTATGAATTGTTTATTGGGTTCACATATGCTCGTAAAATTATTGAGCATGGGTATGAAGTCTATACACCAAGTTAGAACAAACATTCCCTCTGGGGCAAAAGGAAGGATGGGAAATTGGGGAGCACCGAGCGGATGTGTCAATTGTGTCTGATTTCATTCCTCTAAAGTTAATACAACAAAGGTTAACATTTATTATTCTTATATTCTTGTATATGTTTAAAATCGCTCATCACTGGTAACCATCAAGTGTTCAACAGCCATGAAATACCACCTCCACAGTATTCCCAAGTGTGTGTGTAGTGTATGTGTGTGTGTGCAAGTTGGAGGATAGAGGTCACCATTAGCTGTCTTCCTCAGTCTTATTTTTTGTTTGTTTCTTTTGGTTTTTCAAGACAGGATTTCAATGTGTAGCCCTGGCTGTCCTAGAACTCACTCTATAGACCAGGCTAGCCTGGAACTCAGAGATTTCCCCTGCTGATATGGGATTTCCCTCTGTATGCTGTGAATACCATTGGTTAATAAAGAAACTGTCTTGGGCCTGTGCAGGGGGAGTAGAGGTAGGTGGTGAAAACTGAACTAAATGCTGGGAGAAAGGAGGTGGAGTCAAGGAGAAGCTATGGAGCCCTCCCCTCGGAGACAGACACTGGAACTTTACCTGATAAGCCACTGCCAGGTGTTGATACACAGATTACTAGAAATGGATTAAATTAAGATGTAAGAGCTAGCCAAAAAGAAGTTAGAGCTAATGGGCCAAACAGTGATTTCAATAATGTAGTTTCTGTGTGATTATTTTGGGTCTGAGCTGCTGGGTAGCCAGGAAACAAACAAGCGGCCTCATCACAACACCCTGCCTCTGCCTTCCGAGTGCCCACACTGCCTCTCCACCTTACTTTTTGAGACAGGGTCTCTTGTCAGATCTGGAGCTCACCAATTGGCTGGACTGGATGACCACAGAGCTCTGGAGGTCCTCCTGGCTCCACCTCCCCAGCACTGGGATGGCAGGAGCTCACTGCCACACCTGTGGATTCCGGGGATCTGAATTCAGGTCCTCTGGCTTGTGTAGTAATTACTTTAGCAACTGAACCATCTCCCAACCTCACCATAAGTATTCTTTATTGCTCCTGGCCACCCAAGGCCGCAGGTGACAGGGCTACTCTTGAGGGAGACACTCTGTGGGCTACAGCTGTCTGACTTACACTCGGAGTTTTGGAAGGATTAAATAGGGATATCCATCTGAGCTTGCTTCCTCCCTCTGTCTCAGCCTTAATAACTAACCTCATCAGATATTACAGGAGCTACCCATAAAGGACGCCATCTAATACCCAAGTTAATGAAAAATCCCAGTAGCTTAACTGAGATGAGATGTGTACCTGTCCCATGGGTGCCATTTCACAGCCGAAGCTGAGGGCCTATTTCATAGTTTTGGCTCCTTTCTTCAAGACTCTGAGGCCTGAGAGGACAAAGAGAAAATGACCCGGGAACCCTTGTGCCCTCATCTGGCTTCGTTTTGTGTGTTTGTCTTATTTTGTTTGTAGTCTTTGCTAAACTCACTGTGTAGACCAGGCTGGCCTTGGACTCCTGAGATCTGCCTGCCTCTGCCTCCCAATGATGGGATTAAAGGTGTGTGCCACCACCACCCAATTGCTTTTGGTTTCGAGGCGGAGCTTCATGTAGTCCAGGCTGATCTTCATTTCAGCACGTAGCTGAAGATGAACTGGATCTGACCGATAGCAAGTGTCTAATCAGTACTCAGAGTGATGCATACAAGTGTATGTGTTTCAGATTCTCTTTCCCCAACAGTGGTTGGGATTAGAGGTGTGGGCCCCCACACCTGCTTTTGTTTTTTTGTGAGTTTGTTTTGTTTTTCCTAAGGTGCTGGGGGTCGAACCCAGTACCTCATGCCTGCTAGGCCAACACTCTTCTCACTGGGCTACGTTTAATTAAGCCCAGGCTTTTGATGCGTTTGAACTATTGCAACTGTTGTGGCAAATCAAAGCTGTCGTACAGGACTATCCTCTGAGTCATAGTGCCACCATCCTCACCAGTTCAGCTGTGCTGGCTCGCAAAGGATAGTCCCCGCTGGATGTATTGAAGGAGGGGTGGGGAGGGTCATTCAACCATCCCTCGAGCATCCAGCCACTCCTCCCAACCAGTTCTGCCCTAATTGTATGTGTCCTCCAGGAGGGGCTAGAGTGTATACAGTCCGAAGGACTAGGGGAGGGGCTCCATCTGCCCAACCACGGGGAAGGCGTCATCCGTGCTGGATATAGACTGGAAGCAGGGTAGCTGCTGCTAAGGCCACCTACTCATTGCTTTGTAATTAACCCTCAATAAACTCTTTGGTTTCCCTGAGTGAACTGAGGTGCAATCATACCTTGATTCATCTTCACACCTTAAATTTTAGCAATAGAAATTGTGTCCTTGGATCTACTCAAATGCTTCTGAGGCCCAGCTAGATCTCAGCACAGCAGAGGAAGGTGACAATACTAGGCTGAGGGGGTGGGGCGGGAGCAGTAGAGGGTGGCTGAAAGCAAAGTCTCCAACAGATGTGGCAGAGGAGAGGATGTGTAGGCGGAATTGTGCGTCCCCTTCTGTAGGCTCTTGGCAACTGAATAGGGGCCCAGGGACATTCCACACTAATGAAAACCTCTCCCCTCTCCGCCTCTTCTCTTTTTACTAATTTTTCTAGGTTTGTGTACAAAGTATGGGTTATATCATAGCATGTTCCTGTTCTTCATGCATGCGTTTATATTTTAAACATGTATTACATTTTAAAAATGCAACTCCCAGTTCCCAAATTAAAAAGTCCAGGTGAGGAGGCAAAGCTAAATGTCTGATGAGAGGAAAAGGGCAGGGAAAGTTCTGGAACACAAGCCACTGTCTACAGAGATTTTTTGATCATCATACACTACACATCACACATGTTCAGAAACCCCCTCCCTCAACATCTGAGTTCAATCCCTGTAACCCACACAAAAAAACCTGTGTGTCCACTGATGATGCAATGGAGTTCTGAGACCACAGATCCCTGGAGCTCACCTGGCTCCAGCTAGCCCAGCCTATTTGACAAAAGTTCCAGGCCAATGAGAGTCCCTGTCTCAAACAAAAAAATGGAAGGCGCCTGAGGAACAACACCTGAGACTCTGACTCTCTCTCTCTCTCTCTCTCTCTCTCTCTCTCTCTCTCTCTCTCTCTCTCTCACACACACACACACACACACACACACACACACACACACACACGGTGACGGAAACGGCTCTTTCTTGGGCCCTTAATGATGTGAAACCCTGTGCTCAACTCAGGCCAGGGGACTGAACACATCCCTGACAAAAACGACTTAAGGGTGCAAGGGTTTATTTTGGCTCCAGTTAAAGGGTACAGTCCATCTTGGCATGGAAGGCATGAAAGCAGAGATCATGAGGCAGCCAGTTGCATTAAATTCACAGTCGGGAAGCAGAGAAATGAATGCTGAGCTCACATTCCCCATTCTATCCAGTCTGCATGTCCTGCCTGTGAAGTGGTGCCACCCACAATTAGGGTGGGTCGTCCTACCTCGATGAACTCATCCTAGAAACTGTCTCATACACATGCCCGGAAGTGTCTCTCATAGGTGATCTAGATCCTGTCCAGCTAACAAGCAATATTACCCCTCAAAAGTCTTGTGGACAAGCTACCTCTTGCTAGAGAACTCTTCGCAGAGTCTGGCCTGGATAGAGTGTCCTACACACATGTCCACTTCTAGCTGGAGGCTCCATCCAAGTTCCAATACTGCCAGTGTTCTCTGCTAGTTCAAACACTGTCAGCATCCCGGTGGGGGTAGTCACTCTGGGACCCCTGTAGCTATGACCATCAGCCAAAGCCAGTCCCTGCCTCGCTCTGGCTTTCCTACCAGGGCCTCCCTCTTGGGCTGGTGTTGGAGGAAGTGGTGAGTGGGCACCGGACACTGGCGGGATGGTGTCTTAATATGGCCTGGATAGCATGGCCATCCAGATGTCTGCAATTTTGACTTGGATGTGAGCAAAATTACATAGAATTTTTTTTGAAAGAGCCTATGATTTGGGCTGAAAACCTGCCAAACAGTCTTTCTAAATAGAAAATTTGAGCCATCCAAATCCTTGCCACCAGCAGCTGGCAAAGGCCTACAGGCTTGACTCTTGCTGAACACCCAACCTCATGCGCCTGTAGCTCAAACTGTTCCTTCTCCTCTCAACTTGCTGGAGCTCTTCCCATACCTTGCTTACTCTGCCGGGACTCTCTCTGTTCACGCACACATGCACGCCCACATGCACACACGCACACATGCATACACACACACACACACACACACCTATACCCTGTCTAACTTGCCCTGTCTTATTCACGTATCCTGCGTCAGACTCCAGGAGGGCTGGGTGTCCTCCTGCCCTTCCTGCTGGGTCCTCTTCTTGCTCCTCTGGTTACTGCATGTTTAGTTAAATCACTGGGAGATTGCTTTCCTGCTTTTTTCCTGGTAGACTGATAAGCCCTGAAGGTAGGGACTAGAGCTGTGGGCCCACTCCTGCTGTTGCAGGGCTGGACCTGAGCTGGCACCTGAAGAACACTCAAGCACATTTGTTAAATGAAGACAGCAGAAACGTCTGTGGGGTTGGTTCATTGAGATAAGGTGTCATGTCATGAAGGTTGGTCTTTAAACTTGCTAGGTAGCCAAGGCTGGCCTTAAACCCCTGATTCTCCTTACCTTTGCCTCTGACTCCTCAGTGTTGAGATTTCAGGCACACACCACCATACCTGACTTTATATAGTGCTAAAAGTTGAACCTAGGACTTCAAACTTGCGGGCAAGCAAGCACTCTACCAACTGAACTATACCCACTGTGAGTGTGTGTGTGTGTGTGTGTGTGTGTGTGTGTGTGTGTGTGTGTGTGTGTGTGTGGTGTGTATATGTGATGGAGTATGCAGTCACTTGGTGCCCAGATAAATATTTAGGAGTGACGCATCATATCAAAGGAAGTCAGCATTTGAATAAACACTGAAGCTTGTGTAATTTGGGGTCTGTTTTTACAGAAAAGAAAGAGAAATAAATCTATAAAGTTTCCAAAAGCCAACGACACAGGAGCCCAAATCCAGGCACCTATTGGCACATAAGGATGGGCATTCTTTCGTGTTAATGTAGCATCATGGATCTGTCCTCACCATACATGAGGGGTCTCACAGCATGTCAGCAATAAGATGGCCAGGGAGAGGCTAATGCAGGCAGAGGGGGGCTTCTTCCCCCAGAAAACATCCTCTCTTCATCCCTCCCCTTCTTGTTGAGATGTGAGAGCAGCAGGGATGGAGGACAGAGACACAGTTACAGGATCCTAAATGGCTCCCCAGGCCTCACCTCCCTATACAGTCCCTGCTGCCGCAAGTCTTACAGTAGAAGCCTTGGGGCCTCATACGGTGCTCTAAACTGCTGAAGTCTTTGTTCTTCTGGAGGACCTGGGTTTGATTCCCAGTACCACATGGTAGCTCACAGTCATCTGTAACTTCAGTTCTGGGGGATCTGCCTCCCTCTTCTGGTCTCTGTTGGCGCTATGTGTATGTGGTATATAGACACACAGGCCAAACACCCAAATGCATAAATAAAACTAAATCTTAAAACAGTTTTAGGGGATGGAGAGATGGTTCAGATATTAAGAGCACTCAGAGGTCCTGAGTTCAATTCCCAGCAACAACATGGTGGCTCTCGACCATCTGTAATGAGATCTGGCACCCTCCTCTGGCGTGTGGGCATACATGCAGGCAGAACACCGTGTGTATATATATGGAATAAAGAAATCTTTAAAAGTGACCTGAGGTGCCCAAGAGTAGGAAGGCACTCACCCCTGCTCTAACCCTGGCTGAGATGAGAGCCAGGATTTAAAGGAAGTAAGGGAGGGAAGGAGGGAGGGAGGGAGGGAGAGAGAGAGAGAGAGAGAGAGAGAGAGAGAGAGAGAGAGAGAGAGAGAGAGGAATATTAATCTAAGGGCTTCACCTAGCCTCAAACACTCAGGTCTTTCCTGCCACTCGAACAGTCCCCGCAGGTTCCCAGACATTGCTCTGCCTCAGACATGATGCCCTTGCCCACACCTTCTAGGAAGGGCCCAAACTCTGCTGCACCCTCTCGTCTGCCTGCCTATAGCAAGGCTTCCCTTCCTGCATGCTTGAGGGCTTAGCACTTTCTGCCTTCTGCTATGGTTGCCCAGTTTTGCCTCTTGTTCCCCAGATGTCAGTTCTGTGGACCCTGGATTCATGGGCCCCGGATCCACTCATCTCTGTCTCTTCATTAGCACCAGGTGTGGTGTCTAATTGAGGATGCTGCTTAATTCTTGTTGAGTGGATGGATGAGCGAATGAATGGGGTTTGATGGAAGGACAGAATATCATCTAGCAAGGGGGAGGCTGGAGGAAACAGAATTGTTTTCTCCACATAAGAAATGTATAGATCTTTGTAGAATCCCGAGTCAGTAAAGCTGGTGTAAAAGGGTGAGGTAAGAGACAAACTGGTCAGAAAGTGCTAAGAAAATCAAGCATGTGGGAAAAGAAACCTTGCAATAGGCAGGATGATGAGCAGGGTACAAAGTGGCTAGTAAACGCAGCAGAAATCTGGATTAGAAGAAACGGCAAGGGGACTTTTTAAAACGAGAGGTTAATAAATGCACCTTGACTTGGAGGGTGCATGTGACAGAGTCATCTCTCACCATCATCCTCAATCCTTAGCTAAGTCAGCTACACCCTCAGGGACCACGTCCTAAGAAAAACAACTGTGTGGTGCATGTACAATGAAGCCAGAGATGAGTAGGGAAATCTGTCTACCCACAGAGTTCATTGTGCAGAACTGGGTCTTACAGTCTGGGAAAAGAGGGAAAACTCAAGGCACCATTCCCCTGGAATCCATGGGAACATCAATGACACACCAGGTATGGTGAGGCATGCCTGTAACCCCAGCACTCAGGAGACTGAAGCCACCTAAGCTATGCCTCAAAAAGTATAATTAAATTAAAAGTAATATATTAATTATCAGTAAAATGTTACGGGGATGTAATGGCTTTTACTGTCAAAAACAAAAGGCCACTTTTAATGACTGTCTCATAGAATGGCCTCAGAGTCCTTGGAGGCTCTTTGAATTTATGGGCCTGTTTCCCAAGGACCTTTTCAATCCCATATCACCTGATAGGGTCCAGGGTAACATCTGGAAGTTTCTAGCTCTTGTCACCATCCTGCAAACTGACCTAGTGGGAATGGACAGGAAGGTAGGCAATAAAAAGACTTAGTCTCAACCCCCAGTTCACAAGTCTGTGTGGAAATTCCACTCTATCTGCTTGGGCTGCTGTGCAGGGAGGCGAAACCACCCTGCCCTCACCCTCTACCCCCAACTCCATCCCCACCCCAACTCCACCCCCACCCCACCCTCCACTCCCCACTCCACCCTTGGAGCCTATGCATCTTGTTTTTCTTGGGCACTGTTCAGATCTGGTTCATTTGAGCATCTTTAGTTTCCCCTGCAGGCTTTGTTGGAGGATAGAGAAGAGGATGCCTGCCTGGATGTGCGGAGGTTGTAGAAACAGACGGCAGGCAGCTGGCTTAAAGAAGCAATGACAAAGAACAAAGACAATCACAAAGCAAGACCCTGAAACAAAATTTCTCAGGACAGAACAGACAGAGCTATTTATAGCGCTATAAAACGCCATCACCCCATAAAGTTTAACAGTTCCTCGAAGTACAGCAGGGTGCAGGCCAGTGATAGCCCGAGAGATAACTAGGTCCCTTTTCTATGTTCAAGCTCACAGCAGAGATGATGGTTTGTGCTGCCCGTGAAGGCCCTTAGTCAACAAGAGAAGGCTACATTGGATTGTGTTGGTTGCTAAGTATTGTGCAAGTCCCTGGGGCTTCGCATGGCCATTACTATATTCATCAGTACAGCTGTGACAGCCCAACCAGCCCCTCAGAAGAGCAGGCCTGTTGTCAGTCCCTCATAGGAAGAGGGGGTGGGGGAGGGCCATGGGATCATCAACTAAAATCCTAGCCATTCCTGCCTGAGCTCCACCCAGTGGTATGTAATTCTGACCCCTCTGCAAGTGTCCTCAGGAGGGTATTAGGTCCAAAGGAGGTCAAGGTTAGCTGAAGGGGAAATCTCATCTATGCAGTTTTGAGGGGGTTGTCACCAGTGCCAAGGTGGGGACATATCAATGATGTAGATGGTGTAGGTTACCCAGGTTCCTTTAAGTAACCTCAGATAAACCTACTGCTTCACCAAGCTAAACACGATGAAATTTCTTTGCTCTGTGGTTTGTGGCCCTGTCTGGAGTGACTGGATGTGTGTTCACATCTCCCCTGGAAAAGTTAGCACTAAGGATGCCATAAGTAAGGCATTTTAAACAGTTATAAATGATATCAAGGTTAATCAGCAAGGTTACACAGGCCTGGGTTCAAATGTAGCCCTGGCCTAACAAGACCAGTGACATAGTCATGACAGCTCTCTGAGCCTGAGCTCCCTTAACTGCTTACCAAAACCAGAAAGAGCTCCCTCCCGGAATTGCTAAGCAACTTAAAGAACACAATGTAAGGTTGGGAGATACCTCAATGGGTAAAGAGCTTTCCATACACACATGAAGACATGAGTTCAAATCCTCAGAACCTGTGTGTGTCAGGGGTGGGGGGTGGATATAGTGGTCCATGCCTACGATCACAGTCCTGGGTTGTAGACTTATGCAGATATCTCATTAACCAGGCAGCCTAACCTACTTGGTGATTTCTGGGCCAGATGAGAGACACTGTCTCAAAAGGAAAAAAAAAATGTGACTGGTCCCTAAAGAACAAAAGAAGTTGACCTCTGGCCTCCGCACACACATGCACATGTACACATGTGCACACAAAATAACTGACTGAAGCCAGCACATGCATGGCCCTCAAAAGTTTGGCTGTGAACCAGTAAGGAAATGTATAGATCGAAAGCCTGCAGCCCCTGCCACAGTACAGGCCACAAAGCAATGAAGAGGTTGTGTTGCTACCAGAGCCCTGGGGCTCCCACGCCATGATTCTCTGCTGCTCTCAATTCCTAGGTCTCCTTAGTGAGGACTTCTCTAACACTTAGCACCCCCAGGAAGATTCCTTTATCCCTCTCCACACTCCCCAAACTTCTACTTATCAGGTGTGTTGGCCAACTGAGACAACCTTATAAAGAGAAAAGAGTTGTCTGGGCTCACAGTCCAGCCCATGTTGCCTCTATTGCTCTGCCCTATGGCAAGAAATAGCTTCCAGTAGAGCAAAAGTCACAACGAAAGCTAGGAGAAGCTGAGGTCCCACTGGGACACAGCCTCAGTGGTCAAGGAACCTCCCACAAGGCCCCATTTCTCAGTTTCCACAACCTCAAAAGCACCACCCTGGGAGACCAAGCCTTGGGGCCTTTGGAGGGTGCTAAGGATCCCAGCCATAGGATCCCAGCCGTAGAATTGTGTGTTCTTGCCCTTGTAGAGCCAGGATCCACTGAAAAGTCAGCATGTGCTGTAGCACTCAGGCAGACCAGGCTCAGCTCCAGCTTCTGTCTGTGTGCCTTGCTTTCTATAAAAGAGAACAATAAAATATCAAAAAAGACAAATTATAACTTTTTAAACATGTTTACAGACACTAAATGTTATTTGCATATAATATTTACATGTGTGTATTTTATGTGTGAAGTATGTGTGTACACATAGCCTATGATATCATGCAAACAGAACAGGTAAATGTCTTGAGTGAAGGAGCTAGAGAAATAGCTCAGAGGTCCCAAGCACATTCTGCTCTTGCAGAGGATCCAAGGTTAATTCCCAGCACCCACATTGGGTAGCTTGCTGTGCGACAATGGTCTGTACCCTGTCACTTGTATTTTAAATAAACGTTGATTGGCCAGTAGCCAGGCAGAAAGTATAGGTTGGGTGACCGGGTAGGAAGTAGAGGTGGGGCAATGAGAATTCTGTGAAGAGGGAAGTTGCAGTCAGCAGTCGTCACCCAGACACATAGCAAGCAAGATGTGACCACCTCGCTGAAAAAGGTACCAAGCCATGTGGCTAACATGGACAAGAATAATGGTCTAATATAAAATGCAAGAAGAAGCCTGATCTACTAGGCCAACCAGTTTATAATTAATGTCAACCTTTGTGTGTTTCTTTGGGAATGAACGACTGTAGGACCTGGTGGGACAGAAACCCCAGTCAATAGTAGCTCATAACCAACTGCAACTCCAGCTCCAAGGATATGACACCTTCTTCTGGGCCCCCAATAGCATTGTACTTAGGTGAATATACCCACAGATATACAGACATGCACATAATAAAATAATAAAATCTTTAAAAATGTGTTACGAACGAAAATAGACGTGTTATAGACATGTTGAGTAGTTCAATGAAACACAAGCCTTCTCACAAGGCTGTGTCTGTTACCTTCAAGGACCTGAAGGTGGGAGGAGCTTGTGGAGTGGGGAATTTTCAGTGGACTGTGAAGCCCTTTCTTGGGTTACAGGAAACCCTGACTTGTGACGGCACAGGGAAAGAATTCGGGGAAGGAATTCCCTCTGCTGTCCTATACAAACACACTCTGCAGCAGGACTAGACCCCCTCCTCTCTGTAGGAGATCACTTATTCCTATATTTTCTTTTCTCTCTCCTTTATAGGACAATAAATCACTGAGATGTAGCATGACTTCAGAAGTCAAAGAGGGCTCAAGGGGATGAGTGTGCTTGCACACAAGCCTGCTAGCCTGAGTTTGGATGCCCAGAACCCATGTGAAAATGCTGAATGCAGCAGTTGGCATCTGTACTCCCAGCACTTTCCCAGGGAAATGGAAGGCAAGACAGAGAAAGCCCGGGAAGCTTGCTGACCGGCAAGCCTGAAGAGTGCAGCAAAGTGGGACGGGGGGAGACACACGACACGAACACACACACACACACACACACACACACACACACACACGCACACCTTCAAAAGAAGGTGACCAGTGAGAATTGGCTCCAGAGTTGTGCTCTGACCTCCACGTGACCACTGTGTCATGTATGTCTCCCCCCATGCACACACACATCATACCCACAAAACACACGAAAGCCAAAGGGGCATTGTTTACATTTTTATTTCGTTAATCTGTGTTGGGAGGACGTTTTCAGGTCATAGGACAGCCTCAGGTGTCAGAGTCCTCACCTTCACCTTGTTTTTTTGGGGGGGGGTTCTTTTTTTTTTTTTTTTCGAGACGGTTTCTCTGTGGCTTTGGAGCCTGTCCTGGAACTAGCTCTCCTAGACCAGGCTGGTCTCGAACTCACAGAGATCCACCTGCCTCTGCCTCCCGACTGCTGGGATTAAAGGCGTGTGCCACCACCGCCCGGCTCCTTCACCTTGTTTGATACAGGGGTTCTTGCACGCTGCTCCATACACCAGGCTAAGGAGCCCCAGGGCTTCCAGAGTGCTACTGTGTCCAGCCTTACGTTGCTCCTGGGGACCTGAACTCAGGTCTTCATGCCCTCATGGAAAGCACTTTACCCACTGAGCCCGTGTCCAGCATACACTTTCTAGCCGGCTCTGTAGATCCTCACATCTGGAAACTCAGGTTGTTCAGATGGCTGGTCCCACACTCTAGTGCATACAGGCTGCACTAATTGCTTAGTAAGCTGTGCAAAAAAAAAGAAATTAAAGTGGGAAGGAGCTGTGCTTGGAGGGTCCACGGGGAGGGAGGGGGAATGAGCTGGGGTGGATATGATCAAGATATTTTGTACACATGTATGAAATTATCAAAGGACATGTTGAAAATATTCTAAATTTTTTTTCCTGCTAACTTCCCAAAGTTACAAGGTTAAAAGCTTACTCTATACAGTTTGAGGGTTATTTGAAAAAGTAAAAACTGTAAGTCATTGTTCCTAAAACATAACATTAGCACTAGAGTTTCTTTGAATTAGGCAAAATATGTTCTGAAGCACGTGATTAGTCAAAATAGGCAGATTGAGCGATGCAGGCTAAAGGTTTGCATGGCTTTAGTTCTCCTTAGAATGTGCATAACTAACACCAGATCATTTATAAAAAGAAGATTTGGGCTGAGGTATAATTCAGTGGATATGGGTCTTGTCTAGCACACACAGAGCACAGAACCTTAGGTTTGATCCTCAGCACCACATAAACCAAGCATGGGAGGGGGTGTGTGTGCCAGTAATCTTAGCACTTGGGAGGTGAAGGTAGGAGGATCAGAAGTTCAAGGTCATCTTTGGCTCCATAGGGATTTTAAGGTCAGCCTGATACACATGAGAATTCATCAAAAAGAAAGTGTGGGGAATGGGGAAGAAAGGGAGGAAGAAAGGAAGGGAGGGAGGGAGGGAAGGAGAGAAGGAGGGAGGGAGGGAGGGAGAAAAGGAGGGAGGGAGGAAGGGAGGACGGACAGACATTGGTATAGAGCAGAGGGACTAAACAGAGGACATCTGTGAGCTCAAACTGTGACCCACAGAAGCCCCCTTTGTCCTCACCCCCAGCCCTTGAGCCGAGCTGAACACAGTTGTGCTGCGCTGTGTTTTCCTTTCTAAGACCAGCTGCCTCAGTCACTTAGAAACGGAGGAGCAAGGGCTAGCATGGTAAGGTGTCTAATTTCAGAAACATGCATTCGTGCTAGGAGTCGTTCAACAGCAGGTGGCCCAGTGTCCCCAGAATACCCAAATCCAGGACAAGTGGCCCTGTCAGTCCTCAGCCATCCATCTCCCTGGGCTTATCTGCAAGTCATCATGGAGGCTGAAGATCTGTGGTGGCCATGGCTACCCAGTGCGCTCAGGATCTCACACTTCCCCCTGCCCAGCAGTCCCTCGGCTACAGCTCCTATCCCTTGTCATCAAGTCCTCATGATGAGCTCAAAATCACCCAGGGGATGAACCAGGAATGGTTTGGTCCCACTTGTCACTTGTCTTTCTGGCCTGGCAGTGGCCAACACATGGGGACAGAAAAAGACTGGTTTGCTTCTCTGTGAAAATGCTGGTAACAGCAAGGGCCAGGCACAGATCCACTGAGTGTCTGTTAGATCAAGGTGCCTCCCTACAGCGGATTGAGGGATACTTGGCTAAGCCTGTTTGGGAAGCTAATGTCTCTCTCAGCTGCTAGCCACTGCCATTTAAGCCTTGGTACCCTGCATCCCTCACTCTGAGGAAGCCAGCATCATATAAAGACATTTAAGAAGTCATGTAGGACCGGCAGATGGTTCAGTAGATAGAGCTGCTTCCTGGTGGCCTCAGTGAATTCCCTGAGACCCCATGATGGAAGGAGAGAACTGACTCCCGAAAGTTGTTCTCTGACCTCCACACGTGTGCTGTGGTCTGCCTGCCCACTCCATAGGCACACACACAAAATAAGTAGATAAGAAGATATTTAAAAGGTTTTGTTTTTAGAGAAGCCCTATCGAAAGATCCATATGGAGAGAAACTCGAGAGCCCTGGCCAGGAGTCAGTGAGGACTTGCCAGTCTTTGTGAACTTATAGCTGGAGTCACAGCAAGCACATGACTTTAGCCTCATGAGAAACTCCTGGTCACAAAATGAAACCAGGACCTTGCTGACTAAGCATGGGTCTCCCCAAAGACTCTTTACCTCTGCCCGTGAGACCCTTCTTCAAATGCTCTTGATGTGTCCACGTGTTCCCACCACGGCTGTTGCTGACATTCTCCTACTGGCTCTTTCCAAAGGGAGAGAGGTATCGGAGAGGCTTCCAGGCCTGGAGCCTCCGACTCCACGTGCCCAGTGTGAGAGATCACGACCATCGGGTGTGTCCCCTGTGACGCACTTCCTCCATATCCCTCTGCTGAGCTCAAACAGGCTGAACCTTCCAAACAGATTTTGCCTTAACTCTGTGAGTGAGGTAAGAGGAGACAGAATACAGGGTCATTAATTATTCAACATTTGCTATGTATTCACAAATATTTAATGGGCTAGTGTGGTGTGCCAGGTCCTGTGCTAGCAGAGGGGAAGCAGGCACGAAAAGGCTAAACCCTAACCTTGGGGACTGATAAACCATGGTGCCAAACTTATGGTCTAGGGGTCCTCAGAAGCAGCACCCACCCATCTCTGCCTTCCAAAAATTATAGGTTAGAGCTGGGATGTAGCTCTGTTGATAGAGTGATTGCCTAGCATGCACGAAGCTCTGAGCTTGATTCCCAATACTGCATAAACTGGGTGAGATGGTGCACACCTATAATATCTGCACTCTGGAGGTAGAGGCAGAAGATAAGGAGTTCAGTATCATCCTTAGCTATGTTGGATGTCAGCCTAGGCTACATGAGACCCTGTTTCAAACAAAACTTTCAAGCTAAGCCAATATAATTTACTGTCTCATGTGAGCTAGGACTCCCACAAGCTAAAAGTTCATGGGAACAGACATGATTAATAAGGAGTTGTCATGGAAATGGAATGTCGTTAATTATGCGATGTGAGGCTGCTCAAGTTCACTTCCATCAGCATTACATCATGAAACTACAGTATCAGGAAAGCCCTGCACAAGAAGCTCACACTAAACACTGTCTGCAAAACAGCCCATGCTATCAATCTGTGTGTGAGACAGTCTCTGCTCACAGCAGGATGTCTGAGCATGTATCTCAACCTAATGCACATTTGGCGCACACCTTTTGAGATGCAGTTGCAACCAGACTGTTGTCTAAGGGATGAGCAAAGCCATCTACAATCCCACAAAGTGTGTAAGATGTCAGTAAGAACTTATTGCTGCATAATGAACCAACCCCAAATATACCAGCTTGCTATTTTCTACAATTTTTGAGAGTGAGGAATTCCAGAGCAACTCAGCTACAGACCCTGGCTCAGGGTCTCTCATTAAATCACAGTCCTGTCTGTTGGGGGCTGTGCCTGAATGCATTCTGGGGCTATGGTGTCTATATCCACACCATAATAGGCTTCTGTGAATGGCAAATCAACACTAATATCCAGAGGCCTCAGTTTCTCTCCACATGGGCCTTTCCACAGGGCTTCTTTTTACCGCATGTGTTTGTGTCTACACATGCACACATGCTCATGTATGTGCACATCCATGTGAAGTGGAGACCAGAAGATAACCTTGATTGTTATCCCTTGGGTACTGTCTATCTTGGGCTTTTCTGTCTGTTTGTTTGTTTGTTTGTTTGTTTTGTTGTTGTTTTTAGAGACAGAGTTTCTCTATGTAGCCCTTGCTGTTCTGGAACTCACTCTGTAGACCAAGCTGGCCTCAAACTCACAGAGATCCACCTGTTTCTGCCTCGTGAGTGCTGGGATTAAAGGCATATGCCACCACTGCCTTGCCCATCTTGGTTTTTAAAGACAGGGTTCTTCATTGGCCTAGGACTCACCAAGTAAGACAAGTTGACTGTCCAGCAAGCCCCAAAGATCCACCTGTGTCTACCTCCCCAAGCCTGAGATTACAAGTATGTAATGCCTGGCTTTTTACACGGGTTCTTGCGGTCAAACACGTTTCTATGTTTGAGTGGCAGGCACTGACTGAGCTGCCTAGCCTCAGTCCCAATTGTCATTTCAGCCATATTCAACCCCTCACACAGACATCACTGGTTTTAGTGGGGAAGAGTTTTTGCAGGGGTTACCTGGAGGCACGGGACCTTCAATGCTGGAGTTCCTCCAGCCTCCATCGTAAGGCCCACTTCCCACTCTATATAGTTCAGGGCAAGGCTATTCATCCCCGTGCCTACATTTACAGTCTTTAAACCGGTGCTTCATTTTTAAACCTATGCCTCTAGTGAGGTCTCTCTCTGGAGTGTCAGACCCACAGAGCCAACTGCACAGCGACTACTTCAGTTAGACGCCAATCTCCCTGTGTTGAAAACAGGATTTATTGCTTCCTGCCTCACACTGCCTCCTGCTCTGCATTCCCTCATCTCAGTCTTCAGTCACTTGTCCAAGCCAGAAGCCCCGGCATTAATTGTCCTGACACCTCCCTCTCCCTCGGCTCTTACAGCCATCAGTTGCCATGCCCTGAGCATCCTGCTTCTAAGGCATCTTTGGAATCTGCACACATGGCTCCACATCTTTGGTCATTTCTCACCATTGTTATCTCAGCAGCCTGCCACCCCTCCCCCCAGCTCCAATATTTCCCACATTCACTTGATCCCTTCTGTATTATGGGATACTTAGGTTTTAGACACATAATTATACATTTTAAAAAATAATGTAGAATTGGGCTTGTGTACAGGTCTACAATCCCAGCTATTTGGAAAGCTGAGGCATGACTATCATAAGTTCAAGGCTAGCCTGAGTACTTAGTGAGCTCTTGTCTCAAATACATTTTAAAAATTCACAGATTGGGAGTTGGTTCAGTTGGTAAATGTTTGTATAACAGGTAGCTGAGTTTGATCCCCAGAACTCATGCATGCGTTCCCAGCAACAGTTAGATCTGAAGGGGAAACCAGTGGATCTTGGAAGCTGACAGGCCAACCAACCTGACCTATGTGGTGAAGTTCCTAGCCAATGAAAGATTCTGTCTCAATCAAAAGGCCACCCAAGAACTGACACCTAAGGTTGTCCTCTGAGCCTCCATGTACACACAGTGTACACAGGCGCACCTTCCATCCCCCATGAACATGCACACACATCTCACACTCACGCATAATAGTAATAAAGGGGACTGGGAATGAGTGGAACTCAGTGAAGGAGCCGTAAGCTTAATCTCCAGTATTGGGGATAGCGGAGGGAGTGTGACTATTGTATTCTATGTTAACTTGAATTTTGTTTACACGATTTTAATGTACTGAGAGCAAAGGTATGCTTTCCAAATAAAGAATCCAGATTAATCACTTGATTCCCTCCATGTGTGGTCTAGATTCCAGAGTTCTGGATTTTAGTATCTACCTAGGAGAGGACATGCCATTCCCCCAGCCAGCAATCAAAGCCCCACATCCCTGAAGTTGACCCCTTCTGTCACCTACCCACCAGTGGCAGTCACATCTTCCTTCGCTCTCTTCATAGCTAGCCATTCCTGTGGATAAAGCATCAGACCGAAAATGCCCTCTTTCCAGTATCTCTGTGCCCATGTGCCATGCCCCACCCCTCCCAAATCACATCTGATCTTTTATTCGAGGCCTCCGAGTCTTTCCATGCTGCTGCTGGGTTGGTTATTCCAGCGCATCCCCTTCCTAACTCCAAGTCCTCAACCTTTGGTAGAAGCTCGCCTTCATAACCATCCAGTCTACAGTGGTCTCATCTCTCCTGCATTTAGAGTCTGATTGCCTTCCCTTGCATTGGTGCTTAATCATCCCTCAGATCGAGATCGATAGTTCAAGCTGTAGCAATCCTCAGCTCTATACATCCTACTGCCTCCCCAAACAGACTACAAACTCCTGGAGAAACAGAATCATATTATACATTTCCCCTCCTAGGCTGTGTAAGTAGCTCAGGGCTAGTTAAGAACCTGCTCAGCTTTGAACTCTTTCTAGAGAATGCTGGGATTAAGACTCCAACCTCACAGGTGGCTCTGAGAATTAAATGAGAAACTGTTGTGGGTCAAATGCAAAATATGCCACCCCGGAGAGCTCATATGTTTGAGCACTTGGTCCCCAGCTGGTGACTGTTCTGGGAGGTCATAGATGTTAGGTCTCAAACTCAGGACAAATGGCTGAGGTGCCTAGTTAACATATCAAAGTGGACACTGGCTGCCAGGTTCTCCCAGCATCTCTCAGTACCTGTTACAGAGTCAACCCAGCTGGCATACCCCCTGCCCTAAACTTCCCTTCCCAGCCTCTAATTTCTATAGAACCTCAGCCATTTTGGACACATGGTCTCTTGTCCTCTTGGTGCTCTTGGTTTCTTGGTCTTTGGGTGGTGTAGGAGGTCCTTCCGTCTATGTGTTGCTTTCATTGGTTGAATAAAGAAACTGCCTTGGCCTTTTGATAGGGCAGAACTTAGATAGGTGTAGAAAAGAGAACTGGATGCTGGGAAGAAGAGCAGTGTGGCAGACGCCATGGTTCTCCTGCCCGAGATGGACATTGATTAGACTCATGCCGGTAAGCCACAGTCAAGTGGCGATACACATTAATGGAGATGGGTTAAACTAATATGTGAGAGTTAGCCAATAAGAGGCTGGAGCTAATGGGCTAGGCAGTGATTTAATTAATACAATTTCTGTGTGGTTATTTTGGGGGTTAAGCTAGCCAGGCAGCGGGGCGCAGCCCGCCCCTCCTACAACATCTGGGTTCCCAGGTACTTTCTTTGTTCCCTCTCTCTTCTCTTTTTCTCTCGCACCACTCAATGGCCCCATTCAGTCTGGACCACTCCAGATGCCTCCGGTTGTTTTCTCCCTCATATATGCACTAAACCTTCTCCTCCACCATACTTAGGAGCAATCATGTCCTCATTTTCTTTCATTCAATAGACTCTTTTGGCCATGGAGTCTAGACAAAGGGCAACAGGGGTAGGGCTAGGGAGTTACAGTCATCCTAGTTCTCACCCAAGGTCTCTTCCTGGTCCACGTGAGACACAGTGCCACATCACCTCCACCACCCTGCCTTCTGCGCCATGATGGGCTGAATCCCTCTCAAATCCTGGGTCAAAATGAAATCCTCCACCTTAAGTTGCTTTTGATCGGGTATTCGGTCACAGTTAGAAAAGGGAATTAAGGGCTAAAGACTGCAGTGGCGTTCACACAGTACCTGATGTGTGGGACGTGTCCAGTGAACAGGAGTCCCCACTCCCCAACATCTACTCCAGAGCAGTAGATGCTAAGCTACATGCTAAGCCCTGGATAATTGCCTGCAGGTGAATGGCAAAGAACAAAGGACTCAATCAGAGAAACCCATACCGGAAGACACAAGAGAAGCCCTGTCAGAGAAATCAAGTAGCTTTCCTTGGCTAGCCCAGGCAAGACATTCTGCCTGAGGAGAGACTTGGGATGGGGGATACAGGGGAAGGAGGGAGGGGAATCAACGTGACTTGGCAATGAGATAATGAAATATTGACTAATAGGAAATCAAGCTGGATTTAGGTGTTGCTGCTGTGGGCAGCTGATCTTTGTATGTTCAACTGAATTTGTCATCTGTCAAGATTCCCAGAAGACCGTGGGAGGCACATGTTTCTTATAAAGGGAAAATAAATTCTTACAGAAACCAGGTCTCACTGGTGTAGGCTTGGCACCAGGCTCCTCAAGGAATGAGAATTAGGGGGCTGGGGAGATTGCTTAGTTGGTAAAGTGTTTTCAAGGCAAGCATAAGGACCTGGGTTCAAACTCTAGCATCTGTGTATAATAAGCCTGGCTCCATACACACCCGTAATCCCAGTGTGGGAGACAGCGAAGAAGGCGGATCTTTGAGGCTCACCATCCAGCACATTCTATTGAGCTCCCATGTTCATGAGAGATCCTGCCTCAAAAATAAGGTGGGGAGCAATTGAGGAAGATACTAGCACACATTTCATGCAATGCATGGACACACACGCACAAGCGTGCACACACACACACACACAAAACAATGAAAATACGTTGGTCCAAGGACATATGCACTGTCATTGGTCCTTGTAGAAAGCCCTTCTAGAGGCTGGGGAGATGAAAAAGTGCACTTGCTGAACAAGCAGGAAGACCTGAATTGAATCCCCAGCACTTATGTAAAAACATGGCTCACGTGCCTTCTTGGCAAATTCCAGGTTCCGTGCAAGCCTGAAGGTAGGTAGAATAGATGGATGGAGAATACCACTGATCTTTGGCCTCCACACCTCTGTATACACTTCACACACACGCACACACACACAAGCATGCATCCATGCACACACACACATGCACGTATATACATGTTAGGGACTGAGAGAAAGGGTATCATTTTCAGACACTGTTTGGCTTCCCAGATTTATCTACTGGGTGTTTGGATATAAGGAGCTGGGTCAGCAGCTGGGGTGAAGTTTCCAACCAAACATGGGGTTCATGGCAGTAGCTGAATTCTCTGTGGAGGGAACGACCTGTAGGCAGCCTCTGTCAGTAGGGGATTAGTCCCCCTCCTCCCTGTTAACCCACAGGGAAGGGTGGAGGTGACAGAGATTTACCTGGCTTTCTTCTGACCCCTTTCTTTCATCCCTTCTCCCCTCTCCAACAACATCCATGACTGGCCTTTTTTTGGGAAAAAAAAAAGCCAATTTTAATTAGGGTCCTCCTTGGCATACTGATATTCCACCAGCCCATTTGGAGAGATTTACCCTCCATGACCACAAAATGCAATCTGGAAGGCAGGTCACCTGGAAGGCAGGTCATCTGGTTCTAGAATTCCTCATGTGAGTGTGGACCCTAAGGGATCTGCCAAAAGAACTCCCTGGGTCTATTGATTTAGATAGAAAAAAATAAACCTGGGTGGTGGTGTACACACCTTTAATTCCAGCACTGGGGTGGGGTGGGGGGACAGAGGTCAGGCAGATCTCTGTGATTTCAAGGCTGGTTTGGTCTACAAAGCAAGTTCCAGGACAGCCAGAGCTGTTACACAGAGAAACCCTGACTCAAAAAGCAAGACAAAAAAAAAAAACCCTGAAATTTACCATTTCCTCTAGTTATTGTTTATGAATGAAAACAACACATCCCAGTCTTGGTGACTGTGTGGCTTTTTACCAAAAGAATAATACTTTTTTAAGATTCTGTGTGTGTGTGTGTGTATGTGTGTGTGTGTGTGTGTGTGTGTGTGTGTGTGTGTGTGTGTGTGTATTCACACCAGCGCAAGTGTGAATGCAGGTGCTTTCCAAGTACAGAAGAGGGCATCAGCTCTCTGGGGGCTGGAGCTACTGGTAGCTCTGAGCTGGGAATCAAACTTGGGTTCTCTGTAAGAGCAGGACTCAGTCTTACCTGCTAAGGCATCTCTCTCCCCAGCCCCCATAATTCTCTTTGTATCTCACTACAGTTACTGCAAATTTCCCAAATTATAATTTACTTTTCATTCCCCTCTCTCTTAGACAGGGTCTCAAGTAGCCCAGAGGCCTCCCATTTCCTGTGTAGCCAGGGAAAGTCTTGAACTGGTCCCTCTGCAAGCGTGAGCAGGCCTGGCATCACCCACCAAGCTTGGTTTGGACAGTGTTAGGGATCAAGCCTAGAGTTTCACGTGTGCTAGGCAAGCTCTCTGCTGTGAGCTGCGCCCTGGACCCTATTTTGGTTTCTTGCCCTTTAAGTTTTCCTCTAAGGAACTCATTCAGAGGTGTTGAGCGTGAAAAGAACTGGCTGCTGTTAGGCAATCTCTGAGCATTTAGCAGCCAGCTGGCTTCCTAAGATGACTCACCGCCCCAAGCCAGCTCTCCATTGTGCCTGGAGAGAGGAGGGGATGCGGAAACCCCCTCACAATTGGCTTCAGGGGTCTCTGATGCAGAAGAATTTGAGGTGAGAGGTCCAGGCCCAAGGGAGGGACTGTTTCTGATGAGGTCATGGGGAGGGAATGTCTCCCTGAGCAGAGGTGGGAGCCTGGGACCGCTGCCAGGAGCAGGGTCAGGAAACAGGACAGACAGAAAAAGGAATTCTGCCTGAGGATTAGCCCTCTTTAGGGGTCTCAAGGAATTGCTTTGAAGTTTCATCCTCCTCAGGCTAGTCATAGGGAAAAGACCAACAATGGGCCTTTGTCTCCCTCCAGCCCAGCAGAGGACCCAACCTTGCTTTAACTGTGAGGGTCTGACTACAGCTGAGCCCTGCTCCCAACACCCACACACTGCAAAGCTGCCTAGCACACCCTGCTTTCTAAAGTTTCAATGGAGTTTAAATGGCTTCTCAGAGGTTTCTTGCAGACTCCCAGACCTTGTTAAACATGTTTTGAAAAGGGGGATTTTAGAGATGGTGCCCTGGGGATCTAAGGTGTTTTGCGTTGTTTTTACATTCTGAGAATTGAACCCAGGCAAGCGCTCATGTCTTCCCTCCACCTCCAGCTACACAGTCTAGAGAGATCTAGATTTTAAGAAAAGCGTCCAGCTGATTTTGGTATGCAGTCATGTTTCGTAGCTAGGATAACATGGTGTGGTGATAGTTCATTTGTATTTTAATAAAGCTTGCCTAAAGATCAGAGAGTAAAACAACCCCACTGGCCAGCCTTTCAGACCAGGCAGTGACGGCACACACCTTTAATCCTCGTAGCTACACTACTTTGCCATAGAAACCAGGTGGTAGTGGTGCACGCCCTTAATCCTAGCACTAGAGAGGATTATAAAAAGGAATTTATAAATCCTCAGTCTCATTCTGAGGATTCCTGGAGGCAGGATCACCATTTTGGACTGAGGAAGAGGTAAGAGCCACTGGCTGGCTGCTTTGCTTTTCTGACCTTCAGGTCAAATCCCAGGATCAGTCTCTGGGTTCTTATTAATCGCGCTACACATGGATACCCTTAATCCTGGTGTTCAAGGCCCCTGAAACCAGGCCCAGTAGGGGACACAAACTGCAATAAGATACAAATAACAACAGATAACATGTTTCAAGATTATGTGTGTGTGCATGTGTATGTGTGTGTGAGAGTGTGTGTGAGTGTGTGTGAATGCTACCTGTGTGTAGATATCCAAGGAAGCTATGAGTGTGCTATCCCTTGAAATTAGAATTTCAGGTGGGTTCTGGAAACCAAACTTGGATCCTCTGGAAGAGCAGCACACACTCCTACCTGTTGAGCCATCTCTCCATCCCCAAAGCTGACATTTCTTGGGTGTCTGTCATGTGGAGTTTAGATGAGCCACCATTTAGTTGGCCTGCTGGCTCTGATTATTGCTTTGAGGACAAGAAAATTGGAGCACACACATCATCAATGAAGTGTAGGGGTGGAATTCAAACTGCCATCTGTTAAATCCAACGTGTATGCAGTTGACCTGGAGTGACCCGCTATCCAGTTTGCCAGGGACCAAGGGGGCTGCCCAACACATGGGACTTTCACCACAAAAGCTGGGAGAATCATAGATGGATCAGATGCTGCCAAGACTGGGAAATTTTGGCCTGAGCCTGAAGCACCTGCACCACCTTTGAACAGATGTCACTGAGCAAGTTCTCCACCATGAGCTCCCCCACCAGCTGCCTCGTCTGATTGTCACATAAGTCACATTTGTCACATCGGTGAGTAAGACAGCATAGCCATGCCCATGTGTGCCCCACATTAGCCACAAAGGTGAGCTACACGCAGGTGCACCTGGGAAGAATGTGTTGCACTCTCTAGTTGGTACTGATTTCAAATCCAGAAGGAAAAACAACTGTTACCATCTCTTTGAGTAATTACCGGCTGTTTCTTCCTCTGGGACTCATTCAATTCAATATATCCTACAGCTGTCAGTAAAGATGAATTGTCTAAGTTCTTGCTTGCATTTATTCATTTTATTTAGTTTTAACAGGGAAAGTTGTAATATAGTCTCCCACTACCACAAAGTACACAATAGAGGTCCCCACATTTGGGGACAATCTCAGGGTCAGAAGATCTGGATTGCAGTGACTAAGCCTCACCCTGGAAAACCTCCCTTTCTTGATTGAGGGATGGCTGCATTTATTGAAATAACTTTTCGATTCTTAACAACTACATACATGCACATAATGTGTTCTGTTCATATTCAGTCTTGCCATTACCCTCATGTGCCCCCTCAACTGCTTCTAGCCCTCTGACCCAGCAAGTCTCCCTCTTCCATGTGTGTGTGTGTACATGTGAACGTGTGTGTGTGTGTGTACACATGAGAGTATGTGTGTGTACATGTGAGCATGTGTATACATGTGAGCGCGTGCATGTGTACACATGAGCGTGTGTTTGTGTATGTGTGTGCATTTGTGGAGGTGCCTGCATGTGGGATGGTGGGGGTTGAGGGCGGAGGGGGTGTCCAGCTCTTACATCCTTGCTCTCTCCTCTACCAAGATGTTTCATGAGCCTTGGAAAGGGTGATACAGATGTTCCTTTCAGGCCTGTGAACTCACTTCTTGCATTTTTAAGGTTTTTTGCGTGTTTCCAGGTGAAGGCCTCAGTATTCTATTACTTCATTCATTGTGTTCAGCACCCCCAACTAAACTCTATCCTGATCATTGAACTTATCCTATAACTATTTTGTTTATTTGTTATTCAAGATAAGGTTTCTCTGTGTTTTTCTTTTCCTTGGCTGTCCTGGAACTCACTCTGTAGACCAGGCTGGTCTTGAACTCAAAGAGATCCACCTGCCTCAGTCTCCTGAGTACTGAGATTAAAGGTGTGGACCACTGATGTGGGACATCCTTCTGTATATGTGTTGCTTTTATTGGTTGATGAATAAAGCTACTTTGGCCTATAGCAGGGCAGAATATAGACAGGCTAGAAGAGATATAGAGAATAGGCGGCGTTAAGGAGATGCCATGTGGCTGCCGAAGGAAGCAGGCATCATGTAGCTGCCCAAGAAGTAAGAGGTAACAAACTACAAGCCTTGTGGTAAAATATAAAATAACAGAAATGGGTTAATTTAATATGTAAGAGCTAGCTAGAAATACACCAAAGCTATTGGCCAAACAGTGTTGTAATTAATATAGTTTCTGTGTGATTTTATTTGGGTCTGGGTGGCCAGGAAATGAACGAGCAGTCTCTGTTTACACACCACCACTGCCCTGCCCAATAAGTATTTTAATAAGATTTGCAATTGGTATCGTCATAGCTGATTTTGCCTCACATCTGCTTGGTTTTTATTTTGCTGTACAAACTCCCTGAATCTCTCCCTCCCACATTTCTTTCTCTGAGACATGGGCTTGTTGGTTCCATTAGCCACCTTTCTGAGCATCCCTTCTTCTCCTGAGCTTTGGTATGGAGTCAGCTATGCCCCTAAAGCTGAACATGCTGCGTGTGCTGCATTTCCCTTTGAGGTTTCCCTCCCATATTGTATAACTCACTCCCCCTCCATCAGTTTCCCTGGTGTTCGTCACCCCAGTTCACAAACAAGTCTCATGTCAGTGAGTCCAGGCTCAGCACTGTGGGAAAGTTGGGGTGGACATTGCCAAGGCCTCCTTCCTTCTCTCTGGCATCCTCAGGATGCAACTTTCTGAAAAGGAAAGCCCAAGTAGAGGTCATTCTCCTTCAGGCTCCTCTCATGGAAGGGATGCTCCAGTACCACACAGTGGGCCTGGTTCTACTGCCTGGGACAGGGCATCTGATTTCCCATTAAGCAAGAGAAACTCAGCCGGCTAGTGCTGCCTGCTTCAGACCAGAGCTCAATCAAGCCTGACTCCCCAGCTGAAGGCTGAGTCTTCACTGTTTATTGAACACTGAGAATATCACATCTGCATATCCCTGTGCCATTGAGCAGAGTTGTCCCCCACCACCACCACATGTAGCCCAGGCAAGGCCCAGACTCATTATATAGCCAATGATAACCCTAGACTTTTGATTGCCCTGCCTCTACTTACTAGGATTACAGGTGTGTGCCACTGTGCCCAGTTTATACAATCCCAAGGATCAAATATAGGACTTCGTGCTTGCTGGACAAGCATTCTGCAGAATTACCATCCCTAACCTATGTAGCCTTTCTTCATCCAACACTTAGAGAACAGGGTCATGAAAGAACAACCCTACTAAGCCATCTCATCCTAGATATCTTGCTGGAGTCAAGTTTTAAAAGAAAATCAAAATCAAGAGCAATTCAAAGTTCTCAGGGATGTTTCCCTTGGCACTGAAAACAGCAATTATAAGAACCAAGAAAATGCAATAGGAGCCATGGTTTATTTATCTGTTTGTTTCAACATCGTATTTTTATTGTTTCTTTGGGAATTTTCCATCCTACATCCCGAACACACTAACTTCCCAGCCATATCATATCAGCATCCCGACCCCGCCCAAAAAAGTCCAGTTTGTGTTATCTATATACTCGCTGGAGCATGGTCAAACAAACTCTCAGTGGCATGTCCCTTAAATAGAACTGAGTCCTTCCTCTCCTGCACTCCCACCAGAAGCCATCAGTTGTGGAGAGCTACTCTTCAGCATCCTTATCATGCTTTTTTAAGAGTTCTCTTCTGTGGGTTCCTGTTTGGGCTGTTACTTAGGGGGTGGTGTTAGGGTGGGGGTAGGATTGTCACAGAAGCCTTATTTATCCTTCTTTCTCAACTGTGCATTTGCAATCATCAGTATCGCTGCCAGAGTAGCTTCATTGCCCTTTACAGTCAGCAGGAGCATGAATAGCGGATTCCACATGGTTTCTGGCAGCAGCGCAGACCATCAACAGTCCTGTGTTAATGGTAATGTACCTAGACCAGGTCTAAGTCACAAGAGGTAGAACAGGGAAAGAAAGAGCCCTGTGTTTGACTCTCGTTGAGAATCAATAGCTTCATGCATGACCCTGGGTACCAATTATCTCTCCATCTCTCCCCATTAAAGGGAGACTCCCTCCAAAGTGGATCTGGTGGCACAGACTTGTAAACCCAGCTCCTTGGGAGGTGGGGGTAGGAGGATCAAAAGTTCAAGACGTGCCTGAGCTACGGAGTGAGTTTAAGGTCAGTTTGAACAGCTAAGTGAGACTCTGTCTCAAAATAAGAAAGAAACTAAGAGGATTGAGGCTGTAGCTCAGTGGTAGGTCACTTGCCTAGCATGTGTGAGGAACTGGGTTCTATTCCCAGAAGCACCAAGAAGAATGGGTAACCCCTCCCCACCCAGTTAGAGGGGCCTGGGATTCTCTCACTAGGTCAGTGCAGGCCTCACATTCCATGGAACAGAAGCATGATCCCACGTGAGCCCCCATTCTCAAGGGCTATATGGTATTCTCATTTTTCTTCTTCCTACTATGACCCAAACTTGAATTCCTCACAAGGCTTAAGGAAGTCTCACGGGGTGAAGTGGCTCCGTGGGCCCAGTGTTTGCATTCCATGGTGAGTCCCCAAGAATGATCCTCAGCACTGAAGGAAAACTGAGAGAAAGTAGGGTCATTCTCACTATTTCCCAGAGAAAGACACCACAGTTAGCAGTTAAGCAGCCTGGGCAGAATGGGAGTCAGAGTGAGAAGGCAGGCCTACCTTCAGCACAGTCCCGCCCTCTTCTTTGTTCTGGGCGGGACCTCTGAAAAGCTGGCACTGTAAGGAGCAAGGGGATCTCTCTGTGTGTGCCTAATCCGCCTGCTCAGGACTTCAGAAAACATACAGGCCCTCAGAGCAAGTCTTCCAGTGGGCTGCAGCAGCCCACGGGGTGCTTACCACCAATTGAGATCTATACTCCACAGCTGGGCCAACTTCCACCCCCCTAACCACTATCAAATTTTGCCAATGTGAGGTTTATCAAAATCACAGGGGTTCACCTTGTAGATGAAGTCTGATAACCTCCCTCCCCCTCCACCACAGCACCCCAAGGCAGCATTAGAACCTGAGAGTGAATGTCCTTTGCCAAGGAAAACAGTTTTCAGCTTTCTGTTAAGGTCTTGGCCTCTGACTCCTAGCCCAGGGCAGAACTGCAAACCTGGCAATATTCTCCTTACCACCCATGATGCTGTTCTGCTTGGCACATTTTCTCTCTTCAATGACCCTGTCACCCTCCCTCTACCTATGCTGGGGAAGGCAGCCTGAAGGATGCTTTTTCCTAATGGAGGCCTTCATGCTTAAAAGAACACACACACATTGAAGCTCAAATTTGTGCATGTGCCTGTTGCTTATTGGTTTTCAGATTAGACGCTATAAAATTAGATACTAGGGAAACGATTTTAAAGTAAAAAAAAAAAATTAAATAAATAAAGGATTGGGGATGCAGCTCAATTGGTAGAGAGCTTGCCTAACATGCAAAATGGCCTGGGTTTGGTCCTCAGTTCTGCATACCCTAGGTACAGTAGCACATGCCTTGTAATCTCAGCCTTTGGGAAACAGAGACCAGAGAATCAGATCGGAGGCAAGCCTCAGCTACATAGCAAACGGAAGGCCAACCTGGACCTCTTAGAGAATCACAAGGTACACTCATTTAAAGAAAAAAAAATCTGAAACTCAATTGAGAGACGGGGGGGGGGGGAGGAAAGGGAGAGGAAGAAAGGAGGAAGAGAAGGGGGGAACAAACTTAAATTTGTATGTTCCAGCTGCTCCCACCATGACTGACCTTCATGCACATTGTACCCAGTTCCTGTAAACATCTTGCAGAACACATGTTGGAGGCAAGACCCTAGAAATATTCCTGTTGGTTTTTATTATTGTTGTTGTTAAGATTTTTAATGGGGGGGGGTAATGCTCAAAGGCCAGAAGAGGGCATTAGGTCCTCTGTAGCTGCAGTTATGTGTGGTTGGAGTTGCCCAACACAGGTGCTGGGAGCTGAGCCTCAGTTCTCTGCAAGAGCAGTAAGAACTCTTAGCCAGTGAGCCATCTCTCTAGGCCCAAATCTTGTGTTTGGTGCCAGAATGACAGTTTCCCTCTCCTTTCTCTTGTTTGTTTGAGACAGGCTCTTATGTACCCTGGGATAATCTCGAACTCCCTATGTAAGCAATAAATAACTTTGAAGTCCTCATCCTCCTGCCTCTACCTGTCAAGTACTGGGATTGCAGTATTCCTTTCCACACCCTGTTTCTGAGGTGCTGGGAATCAAACCCAAAGTTTCATGCATGCTAGGCAAGCACTCTACCAACTGAGTTCCATCTCTACTCCACCCCCCCATCATATACTTTTTGAGTGCTGCCTGATTCCTTCACAGCCATAGCTATGAAGCAGTGTTCTAAGGGGAAAATGGTGCCAGGCAGTGACAGACATCATTGGGTTGTTCTAATTGTTTCCTTAGCGCTCCCTCCCTAACTCCACATACTCTTCCTCATACCTCCATCCATAAACCTTCCCTCCCTGTTTCTATTCTCTGAAGGCTATTGTATGCTCCTATATAGCCTCCTAAAAATCTGGGTTGAGCAGCGACCCTGGGTTCACTGCTGTCAAGAGTTTGACATCTTACTCTCAGATGGCAAGTTGTTTTTGTTTATTTGTTTGTTTGTTTGCTTGCTTGTTTATTCATTTATTTTTGAGACATGGTCTCTTTACACAGCCCCTGAATGTCCTGGAACTCACTATATAGATTGGGTTGGACTTGAACTCACAAATCTCTGCCTACCTCTACCAAAATGCTTTTAGCCTTTTGAGAGGTGACAATGTAGAAGAAATCGGAGATGAGAGAACTGAGGTACAATGGTGCATTGAGAGATTTGATTCAGATACTCTGTACTCTGCTACTCTGGTAGGTCAGAGCTGGGTACAGAGGTAGACCAGCTGTCCTTCCTCTACCTTTCTTCCCCAAAGACCTCCAAGTGAGCTTCTCATCCATGCCCAAATTGGCCAAGTGCACAGCCCAGGGTCAGCAGCAGAGCAGGTGCCAAGTAGCTGGGACATTCATTCACTCCCAGTATGTACTCTTCTAGCTTCAACATGATCTCAGCTATCTGGAGAACAAAAAGAAAACCTGTATTTCCTCAAATCCCTGCCCAGCCACCCCGCTGGGGGTTACCGCCCCTTTGCAGTTTAACCTATAGTGCCCCAAGTTCTGGATGATACCCCAGGGAAGAGACAATTACCTGAAATCCCCCCCCCCCGAGAACGGGTTCTAGAATCCACCTGGACTTACAATAAAGAGGCTGGGGTGGTGAGAAGAGATGGAGAGAACATAGAACTGAGGTCCAGGAAGTTACCAGATATTACCTTATGAGGTCATTGAGAATGAGTATTATGGGAACAGAAACCAGCCTTTGGCTTCCGGCTGATTGGTTGGTCATCACTACTGCTTTTCAGTTGCTACAGTCCCAGAAATAATTTATATTCTAGATCCTTGTGTCCTTAAGTCAAGAGACCAAGAGGACACTGTGGAAAGGGAAATCCTGCTTGCAAGCAGTGTTAGACAGTTGACCTCCCAGGCCACTGGCTGAAGAAAAGTGGTTATCCCTAACTTTACACCCTTATCTGCAGAATCAGGGGCACTAGTGACTCCAAAACCACTCCCGGGGGTGTTAGGAAAGTGAGTGAGTTATTGATGGTACAGAACTAGCCTTCTCTGAATGGAGAGGAGAATCAGACATCCCCATTGTGTCTGTTTTCAATTCTGCCTTTGATGGATATTTACTCATTGCCCACAACATGTAGTGGCTTGTGCATGTCAAGGGATGCTGGTCTCTTGTACATCCTAGCTAAGAACATAGACTCAGAACCTCAGCACTTTTCTTCCTAGGGGACCTTAAATAACCTATCTCACATTTCTGTGTTCACATGCATGAGTAAGTATGTGTGTGTGTGTGTGTGTGTGTGTGTGTGTGTGTGTGTGTTCCAAGGATGAAACTCGGGTCACCAGGCTTATGAAGCAAACTCTTGTATCCACTGAACTATCTCACCAGCCCTACCTGGTTTTGTGAAACAGAAACTCTCACTAACCTGAAACTCACCTAGTTAGCTAGACTAGTTAGTCAGCCAGCCCCAGGGATGTGCCTGTCTCCCCCTCCTCGGCAGTGATACTACAAATGTACACATGCCTGACCTGACTTTTGCATGTGGGTTCTGGGGATCAAACTCAGGGTATTATGCTTGCATAACAAGTGCTTTGTGGACTGAGCCATCTCCCCAAGTGACTCCCATCCACCCCCATTTCCTCATCTGGTAAGTAAAGATGATATAGCAGGGCCAGCCCTGTGAGGCTGTTACAGAACACAAACAAACTAAAGCATAAATGGTTTAAATATGTGCTGCAAACACAGTAAATACTCAATACATTTTTCTCATGAAGGATAGGGGTTATTGCTATACTTTTCAAAGACATAGGTGGTAGGGAAGGCTGGTCCCACGAGGGGCAGCAGTGCCACAAGGCCCAGCCAGTCCCACGAGGGGCCAAGGCGGCTTACCTGAGGCCTCGGCAGATCCCCTTGGCGGTTGAGAGACCATGGAGGGTGAGAAAGACAGATACGCCATGCAGAGAGAGAGTTTGGGTATAGAGTTTATGTAGTGGGTTACAGAGGGGAAAGGGTAGGGGAGAAGGGGGAAGAAGAGAGAGAGGCAGAGAGGAGGGAGAGAGAGGGCTAGAGAGAGCAGAAGTTATCTCTTCAGAAGAGGGATGGGAAGAGAGAGAGCACAGGCTGGAGGAGGCAGGAGATCCACTTGCCTCTGCAGAAGAGGGGGGTTGGGAGTGGGCAGAGCATGTCTCTTAAAGGGATAGAGCCAGGCCAACAGATCATAACATTCTCATCTCTTTCTTATAATAAAAAGGCGGGAAGTTAGGCACAACAGGTTAAAGGAATTGGGATGGCGGATTCTCAAGACTGTTTCCTGCTTATTTGTGGGAATCATCTTGGGGGAACCTGAGAAAGCTGGGTGCTGGTCACATCCTGGGGTAGCTGGTTGCTTTACTCCTGTCCAGGGTTTGTGGTATGGAACTGTCTGGTGTCTCCTGGACCTGGCAAGGTGTTGGCAGAGCAGAGGACAAAATTAAGTTTAGGAAGAAAAACAGTTTTTAGGACCAGGGAATTGAGAGGGGTGTATCTGACCTGTTTAAGAAGTAGATCCTTTAATTCGACTCCCTGGAACTCACAAGAAGTTTTTGAGTTTGCGAAAATATAAGTTTTAAATAGCAGCATATTTATACCAGAATTACTGTGACAGATATTTTTGAATAATGAAAGGTATCTTTAAGACTATGAAAGACAGCATGAGAGAGAATTTTGATAACGTGTGTTTGTCCTCACACCTTTATAACTTGTAGGTACACACCTTAATAACTTGTATTTGTATTTTATTGAAATTTGTTTGGTGAGGCTGTCCTTTTAAACTAATAAAACCTCTCAGTTGCCAAACTGCATCAGAGATCTTTGAGAAGGATAAGATTTTACTTGAGTTATTGATTAAAAAACAACAGAGAACTTACTTGGTTGGCATCTAGAGCTATTCCTCAGGGTCCTCCATGGTCACTGAGGGTCGTATTTGCCTTTTGCTGTTTAGTACAGGGCCTGCCAGGCTCCAGAAGATCCTGTGGGCTAAGAAATCTATAGGAAGACAAGCCTACCTTGACGTGAGCAGCTAGGCTGTCGATTCCATAGATTCTGTCCACGTCTGGAGCTCTTCAGAGACCATGAAGAAACACTGCTGCCTGGCTTACTCCCTGTGGTGTTGCACAGAGAGGGCCACTTGTTTGTCCTGGCCTCCCTGCTAGCTTAGCCCCAAAATAACCACACAGAAGCTTTATTAATTAAATCATTGCTTGGCCTATTAGCTCTAACTACTTATTGGTTAAGTCTTACATGTTAGTTTAACCCATTTCTATTAATCTGCATATCACCACGAGGTCGTGGCCTACCAGCAAAGTCTCAGCACATCTATCTCTGGCGGCGGGTCCATGGCGATTCTCTGACTCTGCCTCCTTCCTCCCAGCATTCCATTTAGTTTTCCCAGCCTACCTAAGTTCTGCCCTATCAAGGGCCCAAAGCAGTTTCTTTATTAACCAATGAAAGCAACACAAAGACAGAAGGACCACCTACACTGCTGTGGTTTAGTTCTGCCTGCTCTCTTATAGTGCCCAAGACCACCTGTCAAGGGCCACCCACCACCTCCAGTGGACTGGGCCTTCCTACATCACCCATCAATCAAGAAAATGCCCACAGGCTTGCTGATGGACCAATCTTATGACAACATTTTCTTAATCGAGGTCCCTTCTCTTCAGATGACTCTAGTGTGTGTCAATTTGACAAAACACTAACAAGTGAGTTCAGAACTTTAGTGTCCAAAAGGAAATGCAAAGAATACAGGCTACTGTGCAAACAGAATATATACCAACAACTCAGAATGCCTAGGGGAGAGAACCTTCCTAGAGAGGGGAAGCTGTGGGGACTGGGCCTTGTCAGAGAAAGAAAAGGATTCCAGTCAAGTAATGATGACTGCCAGGAAGAAAGACACTAGGATGGCAAAGGAGACTGGGTACCTAACGAAGAGGCCCCTCACGGGGTGGGGAAGCCAAATGGATCTGGC
This sequence comes from Ondatra zibethicus, assembly GCA_004026605.1. NCBI lineage: Eukaryota > Metazoa > Chordata > Mammalia > Rodentia > Cricetidae > Ondatra > Ondatra zibethicus. The sequence goes on from PVIU01005134.1 coordinate 91,121, forward strand.
ATCCAAAGATCCCTGCTTTTCAGTTAAGGAGTCTGCCCTTTATGTGTGGGTGATGGAGACCACGGAAGAGCTTGATGAAGGTGGGCCCCATTACCGAAGGCAAAGACAAAAAGCAGAAGAGAAGGAGCTTGCTTTGGGACAAGGTGAGTGCCATTCCCCAGGAAGCCTCCCTGCCCAGCTGCCTGGGAAGCTGCTGAGTGCAGAGATAAGCCTGAAACTACAGACAAAGGCCCCAGATAGAGGCGAGAGTCAGGGAACCTACCCATAATGGAAGAGTCCCAGGAGAGCACACCACAATGGAAAGGCCATAGGAAGGCATCTGCCACAGCAGGGGGCCTTCACTTCCAGGTACAACTTAGCCCTAGGGTTTGTCCAAGACCAAGAGACGTCACTTACTGTAATCTAGCCTTCCCCTGGGACTGGCTTTTCCCACTATCCAACTGTGGTCCCAGGTCTGCCTAGAGCCACATTAGGCCCTGGAGTTTTTCCAGCTATCCACCAGACAAATCGCCTGGGAAAGGAACTGGCTGGGACTTCCTGCTTCCCTTATCACCTCTCATATGTGTCTTGAGGGCTGGGGGCTTAGGTCAGTGATACCTTGCTGGCCTAACACTCCATGGGGCTCTAGATCTGAGCACCAGCACCACAAAATTAAGCAAACAAAAGGTGTTTTAGAAACTCTCAACAAACAGGGCAGTGGTGGTGCAGGCCTATAATCCCAGAGGCAGGTGAATCTTGGTGAGTTCGAGGCCAGCCTGGTCTACAAAGTGAATTCCAGGACTGCCAGGGCTGTTACACAGAGAAACTCTGTCTCGATAGAGAGAAAGAGAGAATGAGAGAGAGAGAGAGAGAGAGAGAGGGAGGGAAGGAAAGAAGAAAAAACTCTTAACAAGCAAGACCCTATTTCTTTGCCTAGAGAAGTGGGATTTCTATGACTGAGGGGGGTGAATCTTCATTGTAGAGGGCTTTGTTGACTGCCTGGATGAGCTTACAACCTCTGCACCGCTCACTAGCTGTGACCTTAGCCTTGCCTGGAGTCCTTTATCTGGAAACCAAGAATATTGAAGCACAGTCCCACAGAGATGTGATGTAAAAATGTGCTCATATACGTAAGTCTTCACAGCCAAGTCTGGTACACAGTAAACATGTAATAAGAGCTAGTTATAACTGGAGGCTGGAGAGATGGCTCTTTTGATAAAGTACTCGTCCTACAAGCATGAGGAAATGACTTCAGATCCCCAGTGCTCATGTCAAAAGCAGGGTGCGATCAGAAAAATCATCCACCATGACCAAGTCGGTTTCATACCAGAGATGCAACGATAGTCCAACACATGAAAATCTGTCAGTGCAATCCACCATATTAACAAACTGAACAAAAAAAAACCCACATGATCATCTCATTAGATGCTGAAAAAACCTTCGACAAAATGCAAACACCCCTTTATGGTGCGGGACAATTCTGTATTCTGTCAATTATATTTTAAATAAATGCTGATTGGCCAGTATCCAGGCAGAAAGTATAGGTGGGACAACCAGACAGGAAGTAGAGGCAGGTCAATGAGAACAGGAGAATTCTGGGAAGGAGGAAGCTCATCTCTCCCCAGTCCTGTCCAGACACAGAAGAAGAAAAATGTGACCTGCTCTGCCGAAAAAGGTACCGAGACATGTGCCTAACATATGCTAGAATAATGGGCTAATATAAGTTATTAGAGTTAATAAGAAGCCTGAGCTAATGGGCCAATCAGTTTTATAACTTATGTAGACTTTTGTGTGATTTTCTTTGGGGCTTACCAGCTGTGGGAACTGGGCAGGACAGAAACCCCAACAAGCAGGCCCTCATGTTCCAACTTTAGAAAGGTGTTGGAGAGAGCAGGGACACACACCTAAACATACAGCAAACCAACAGCCAACATCAAACTAAATGGAGAGAAACTCAAAGCAATCCCACTGAAATAAGGAACAAGACAAGTTTGTCTACTCTCTCCATACCAATTTAATATAGTACTTGAAGGGCTAGAGAGATGGCTCAGGGGTTAAGAGCATTGCCTGCTCTTCCAAAGGTCCTGAGTTCAATTCCCAGCAACCACATGGTGGCTCACAACCATCTGTCCTCTTCTGGCCTGCAGGCATACACACAGACAGTATATTGAATACATAATAAATAAATGAATATTTAAAAAATAATATAGTACTTGAGTTTCTACTTAGAGAAATAAGACAACAAAAGATCAAGGGGATATAAATTGGAAAAGAAGAAGTCAAACTCTCACTATTTGCTGATGATAAGATAGTTTACATAAGGGACCCCAAAAATTCTACAAGGAACTCCTACAACTCATAAACAACTTCAGTAATGGAGCAGGATACAAGATTAACTTGAAAAAATCAGTAGCCCTCCTTTATACAGATGATAAATGGGCTGAGAAAGAAATCAGAGAAACATCACCGTTCACAGTAGCCACAAATAGCATAAAATATCTCGGAGTAACTCTAACCAAACAAGTGGAAGGCCTGTATGACAAGAACTTTAAATCTTTGAAGAAATAAATTGGAGAAGATACCAGAAAATGGAAAGATCTCCCATACTCTTGGGTTGGTAGAATTAACATCATAAAAATCGTAATCCTACCAAAAGCAATCTACAGATTCAATGCAATGTCCAGCAAAATCCCAGAAATATTCTTTACAGACCTCAAAAGAACAATACTCAACTTCATATAGAAAAGCAAAAAACCCAGGATAGTCAAAACAATTACGTACAATAAAGAAACTTCTGGAGGCATCACAATCCCTAACTACAAACTGTACTACAGAGCTACAGTACTGAAAACAGCCTGGTATTGGCATAAAAACAGACAGGAAGACCAATGGAACCAAGTCGAAGATCCGGATATCAATCCACACACCTACAAACACCTGATTTTTGACAAAGAAGCAAAAAATATAAAATGGAAAAAAGAAAGCATATTCAACAAATGGTGCTGGCATAACTGGATATCAACATGTAGAAGAATGAAAATAGATCCATATCTATTGCCATGCACAAAACTCAAGTCCATATGGATCAAAGACCTCAACATAAAACCAACCACACTGAACCTCATAGAAGAGAAAGTGGGAAGTACACTTGAACGCATTGGCACAGAAGACCACTTCCTAAATAGAATCCCAGCAGCACAGACACTGAGAGAAATAATTAATAAATGGGACCTCCTGAAACTGAAAAGCTTCTGTAAAGCAAAGGACACAGTCAACAAGATAAAATAACAGCCTACAGAATGGGAAAAGATCTTCACTAAACCCACATCAGACAGAGGGTTGATCTCCAAAATGTACAAAGAACTCAAGAGATTGGTCATCAAAAGAACAAATAATCCAATAAAAATGGGGTACAGACCTAAACAGAGAACTCTCAACAGACAAATCTAAAATGGCTGAAAGACATTTAAGAAAATGCTCAACATCCTCAGCCCTCAAAGAAATGCAAATCAAAACAACTCTGAGATTCCATCTTACACCTGTCCGAATGGCCAAGATCAACAGCTTATGCTGAAGAGGATATGGGGTAAAGAGAACACTCCTGCATTGCTGGTGGGAGTGCAAACTGGTACAAACCCTTTGGAAATCAGTATAGTGATTTCTCAGAAAATTAGGAAACAACCTACCTCAAGACCCAGCAATACTACTTTTGGTTATATACCCAAAGGATGCTCTATCATACCACAAGGACATGTGCTCAACTATGTTCATAGCAGCATTATTTGTCATTACAAGAACCTAAAAACAACCCAAATGCCCCTCAACTGAAGAATGGGTAAGGAAAATGTGGTACATTTACACAATGGAGTATTGCACAGTGGAAAAAAATAATGACATCTTGAAATTTGCGGGGAAATGGATGGATCTGGAAAACATCATATTGAGTGAGGTAACCCAGACCCAGAAAGACAGATATAATATGTATTCACTCATAAGTGGCTTTTAGACATAAAGCAAAGAAAAACCAGCCTACAATTCACAATTCCAGAGAACCTAGACAACAATAAGACCCTAAGCGAGACATACATGGATCTAATATACATGGAAAGTAGATAAAGAAAAGATCTCCTGAGAAAATTGGGAGTGTGGGGATCATGAGAAAGGGGGGAGGAAGAAAGAGGAGCAAAGAAAAATATATAGTTCAATAAAACAATTATAAAAACCAAAAACACTCAAAAAAATAAATCAAGTTTGAGAAGCAATTCTTTAGTAAAGATTACTTTGATTTCTTCTTCAAGGTTGTGGCTTGCCCCAAGTCACAGAGGAAAATTTCTGACACACTTTGTGCAGAATGTCAAGTTCTCCAACTCCGAGGCCAGCTCTCTCTCCAAGTGAATCTGTTGTCACATTGACTGAGGTGCTTCAGATGATGGTTTTGCTTCTCAGGTGAAGACTTTCTCCTGATATTCATTTGAGACAGTTTGTATCACTGGCTGACTACCTCAAGACTCTAGCCCTGCCATACCAGATATTGCTAAAATGATGTAAAATGTCTCATCTACTTGTGAGTGCCAGAAATTGTGTTTCTAGTGTTGATGTAGGGAAGGGTTAAGACTGTCAAACAAAATACAGGATAGAAGATTAAACTTGAGTATCAGGTAAACAACAAGTGCTTTAGCATTTATAGGTGAATGTTGCCTAAGTACTTTATATGCATAAGATATATTAAATATCCACAGGACATATGTATACTAAAACAAAACAAAACAAAAAAGCAGGGTGTGGCAGTACATAGCTATAATCCCAGCCCTGGGGAGGTAAAGACCAGCAGACCCCAGGGGTTTGCATGTGTGTGGGCAGGCATGAATGTGTGGGTGCTCATGTATACACATTAGTACTCATGCACGTGGAGGCCGAGGTTTGTGTTAGAAATCATCGTCCATCACTCTTCCACTTTATTCAGTGAGGTAGACTCTCAAGCAAACCCAGAGCTCACATACACAGTCCTTCCCACTGGCCAACATGCTCTAGAGATCCCATCTCTTCTAAAACTATAGTTACAGGCAGGCTGCCACGCCCTCTTCAGAATCCTAGCTCTGAGTCTTAAGGCTCAACTGCTGAGCCATCTCCCCAGCCCACTTTGTTCTTTGAGACAGGGTCTCTCCCTTGGACCTGGAGCTTGTCAAGTAGGCTGGACTTGCTGGGCAGTAAGCTCCAGTGATCTGCCCGTCTCTACCTCCTCAGGGCTGGGATTGCAAGCGTGTACTAACACACCCTGTTTGCACATGTGTGGGTGCTGCGTGTCAAATGCAGGTCCTCCTGCTCACAATAGCAAGCACTTTAGAAAATCGAGCCATCTCCCCAGCCTGCTGATCCAACAGCATTTTAATAAGCACAACCAACCCATGCTCCAACAGGGTGATTCTGAGCCAAGTGGTCCCCACTTTGAAAGAAGTCTTTTAAGGCTACAGATGGCCTGCACTCTTGCCACATGGCTGGTAGATTCCTGGAAATGGCTTCAGTTCCCACACAGCGTTTTAGGAATTTACAACATTCCTTCATCCTTTCACCCTGAGAAGGAATGATAGCCTCTCAGAGAAAACAAAACAAAACAAAACAAAAACAAAAAACAAAACAAACAAAAACACCTGTACCCCTGGACATCTGCAGGACAACCAACACTGGGATTCTCATTCCACTGGACATTGTTCACTGAAATAGAAGCCGCCAGTGGGATTGTGGGTAACCTCGCTCACAGGCCCTGCTTCTCAGATGTCAGCTTCTGCACATGTCCCTAGCAGTAAAGTTAAGACTGCTCCAGAAGCTTCCATCTTGCGTACCCAACAAGCGATAGCTGCATTGCTTCCATTCATCTGGGGCCATAAAACCCAATGGGGAGAGACAAAGGCAGTAGTGGAGCCCGTTTGAAGAAAGAACAAATATTTGTGGAGCAGTTTGTGGAGGCGGTTTAAAGAACTATTGTTCTCGTGTGTGTGTCTGTGTGTGTGTGTGAGATGCACATGTGTAGGTAGGTGCAGGTGCCCGTGTGGGCATGGAGGTCAGAGAGGGATGTTTGGTGTCACGCCCTATTGTTCTTCACCTTGTTCCCTTGAGACAGGAGTGTTCACTGTGCCTGGGCTGCAGCCAAGAAGCCTCAGAAGTCCTCTTGCCTCCACCAACCAAATCTCTGGGGTTACAGGCACATATGGCCATGCCTGGCTTTTTTACATGGGTGCTGGGCTTTTGATCTCAGGTCCCATGCTTGCACAGGAAAGTGTGTGTATTTACCTGCTGAGCTGTTTCCCTAGCTCAGGACTATCGCTCAGTTACAGCAAAGAATAGGTGTCTTCTGGGAAAAAATGCAAAATCAAAACTTGTAAGTGATCAGCTTGGGTATATGACTTGTAAGAGTTGGCAGAAATCTTTCAGCTGTGGCACATTGCATCTGGGGGGATTTTGGGAATCCTATCTGTGTCTCCTGCCTACAAACTGTGCCCAGGCTTAAGCACATTCATTTGCATTTCCGTGTTTTATCACACAGAGATATAATAAGGTCTCCTGGCTAGAATCCAGCCAGCAAGATGTCTCAGAGATGGAGGGACTGTCACCCAAACCTGGTCACCAGACTTTGATGTCCAGAACTCATGTAAAGGTAGAGAGAGAAGACAGGTGATAAAGCCTTTCCCTGACCCCTGTACACACTGGCAACCCCATCACCATCATCGTCATCATCATCATGATAGTAAATATTTTGAAAGAAAAAAAGCAGTAAATGTTATAGGAATATATATAAACTATGTCAATAATTACAAATATAAATAAAAATAAATTTAAAAAAAGTACACATACTGAATAAAGGAGAAATTTCCAGACTAAGCTTAATGACTGGAAACAAATCATTTCTGAGCACATCTTTTGTGCTAGGCCCTGGACTAAGCCCTAGAATCCAGCTAGCATCTACTCACCAGAGGCTTATCAGAAATCAAGTGCAGGAAAAGATTTAAGTTAAAGAAATTAGGAGTGATGCTGGGTACAGTGACGCACACCTTTGATCCCAGCCTCCCAGAGGCAGAGGTAGACAGATCTCTGTGAGTTCAAGGCTAGCTTGATCTACATAGTGAATCCCTGCTTAGTCAAGGCTGCATAATGAAACCTCAAAAGAAGCCAAGAGTAAAAACAACAACAAAAAGAAGATTAGGGTTGAGAGACAGCTCAGCAGTTAAGAACTCTGGCTGTTCTTGAAGAACACTTGGGTTTGGTTCCCAAGATCCACATCAGACAATTTACAACAATTTGTGGCTTCATGCTCCAGGGGATCAGATGCCCTCTTCAGGCCTTCTTGGGTTACCATAAACACACGGCACACAGACAGACACAGACACACACACATACATAAGTAAAACTGAATCTTTTTTGAATTAGGAAAAAAAGTGGTAGTTGATACTAACTAAAACACAGATTTAGCAATATCAATAAGTAAATATTTATTATTGAAACAAAATAAATCTTAAAACAAAACATGGACAATACTGATAGAGAAAACAGCTCACCAATAATAGTAATTATGCTCATTATCCTGAGCCTATATGTACCTTACAGCATATCTGCAAAATATGTAAAGTAAAAGCTGGAAAAATTAGCCAAGTTTAGTACACCTGTAATTCTAGCCCTTATGGGGCTGAGGCAGGATCGTTATGAGTTCAAGGCCAACCTGGGCTATCGAGAGAGTCATTGTCTCAAAAAACTTGCAAAATTTATTTTCAAAATGATACTGTTGATAATCCACAGTTATATTCTAGTAATTTCTCTTATCAAGTGGTTAAACATCACTGGCTGAAAAGTGAAGCATAGAGAAGACGTGAGCCCAGTTCACAATGGAGGCTGGCAGTGCAGGGAAAAGCACTTTTCCTTTTATTTTATTAGTGCACATCCACTGTATAATCAAAAGGTTTCATTGTGACATTTTTATAATAGTGTATTATGTATTTTGATCAAATTGAGACCTTCTCACCTTCTCTTTCCCCTCCTCCCCTCTCCAGCAATCTCTTTCTTCTTCCCAAATTCCCCCCCCCCGCCTTTTTATGTCTTTTTCTTTTAAATCTAGCTTCTTCATGTGATAGATGTTGTGATATTTGTTGTCCTGGCTCCTTTGGCTTCTCATGATCTCCAGTGTCATCCACTTCTCTGCACAACGCATGATTTCATCCTTTATGGCTGAATAAACTCTACTGTGTATACATGCAACATTTTCCTTGTCCAGTCATCTGTCTGTGGACACCCAGGCTAATTCCATAACTTGCCTACTGAATAAGCAGCCTTTCAAGGACATACATACAGTAATTAACCATGTACCCAGAGTCACAAAGGAAATACCGAAAAACACTGAGGAACTGACGGTATACAGGGCATGTTCTCTGACCTCGGTGCAGTAAAAGTATCAGTAGGCAAAGTATCTCCACACAAGCCTTCCTGTTCAGAAAGCTTATAAATGCACTTGTAAATAATAAGTTAAAATAATAGCTATAAGCTACAAACCATAACTCAAGGATGGTAAAATATCTTCTAGTAAAAGAATGGAGAATAAATACATAAATATGATGACCGTCCCACAAAAACGCCATGGTACCAGGACATCTGGGTAGCATGGTTCTGAAACAGCAGAGGTGATGCTTCAAACGAGGCCAGTGGGAGATAAGTTTGGGCCATGCTGGACAAGACTGTGTTTCGAATGCCTTCTGTTCTTCGATGCATTTGCTCCTGTGGTTGCCTCTGGCTGGAATGCTCCTCCTCCCCTTGCTCCTGGACCTACTCACTCAAGCCAGCCCCTTCCTCTCATCCTTTGGCTCACAAAGGGCTTAAAACATCTTTCTTTTAGATTATTCTGTGTGTGGGGGGGTGTTATTGTTTGGTTGGTTTTGGTTTTACAAGACAGGGTTTCTTTGTGTAGCCCTAGAACTTATGCTGTAGACCAGGCTGATCTTGAACCCACAAAGATCCACCTGCCTCTGTTTTGCAAGTGCTGGGATTAAAGGCATATGCCCCCACTGCCCAGCCTATCTTGTTTTTTGAGACCAGGCTCTCGCTGGAACCTGGGGCTCACAGATTAGGCTAGGCTGGCTGTGCAGGAAACCGTGGAGTCCTCCTGTCCTGTCTCCTAGCACTGAGATTATGTATGTGCCTTTTTATATGGGTTTTTTTATATGGGTTCTGGAAATTGAGACAGCAAACACTTCACTGACTGAGCCATCTCCCCGGCCCCCAGACCACATTTCAATTGCAGACAGTTTTTGGTTTGAGTATCCACAAAACTTAGGGAGAAGAACTGTCTCCTAGTCCAGTCTTTACAGTGGGGCCTAGCAACATCCAGTCTTTGTGGAAAGACCTTTGGGGCCTGCATCCCAGTCCCACATCTTTAATTGGCTAGAGCCATTCAGGCAAGCCAGCCTGCTGTGGCTGGAGGGAAGATTCCATCCTGGAGTTCTGGTTCTACAAAAGCTGCCTCTATTTGTGTTCTAGAGAGAGCCAAGAGCCACATTCCTGCCATATATTGCTCACCGCCCCTGAAACCACAGCAAAAATCAATGTCACCAAGAGGCCACTTTAAATCACAGCCCAAGGCTTCCCATAGGTTCCGTGTTCCTGGAAGTCTGTAAATTTGGAAGCTGGGCCCAAACCTTGCCTAGATATTGGCATTCACCTGCTTTTAAAGGAGGGAGTAAATTTCACTCGGGGAGGAAGGCAAAACCTCATTAGGCTATCATTTATCTTCCCGGGGAGCCATTTGCCTGGTGTGAAGTGAAGCTTCAAACACAAACTCCTTCTTGGGGAATGAGCAGGGTAGCTGATGTTGCAATGTCTCTTGGAATAATTGGAGGGCAATTTTGTTATTATTGCCATCACCATCATCACTTCCACCTAGCAATTAGGCCGATACTATTAAGTCAGCATTTTCAAGCAAATTGTTTTGGTGTGAAGGACTGTGTGTGTTCTGCTTGGGGATTCTAGCTGTCATCGTTTCTAGCCTGTTGCAGGGGTTAATAATTTAACCACAGGCATGTGCTTCAGGCTGAAAGCTGATAAATGAGACGGGGGAGGGGCTTGCTAACCATATGTTTTCCTATTAATAGGAAGGCATCAACATGACAGTTTAGGGACTAGAGAGACAGCTCAGTGAATAAAGTGCTTGCCAAGGAAGCTTAAGAACTCGAGTTTGGATCGCCAGCACCTAGGTAAAAATGGTGGCGTGGTGGCATACATCTGTCACCTCAGTACTAAGTGGAAGGGACAGGCAGATTCTAGGGACTAGTCAGTCTAGCTGAAATGGTGAGCCCCTGGTTCAGTGAGAGACCCTGTCTCTAAAAATAGAGGGTGATAGAGAAAAACACTTGACATCAGCCTCTGGCCTCTACATGTGCCCTCTACCAACAGTGAGCACACTGACACGCACAAACCCGAAGATTACAACACTGCCTATTCCCTGTGGTCATGTGTATACCGACAGTTCAGAAGCTCTGTGATCCTGAATGTCTCCCTGACTGGGCATACACTCTGTACTGTATGTCAGCCCAAAGAAGACCAAGATGAACTTGACTTCAAACAGTACAAGCAACAGCTGTGATTTTTTGTAAATTCACACACACACACACACACACAAACACACACTCCCAAGGGCCCAGTGCTTTAGCGGAACAGGCAAAGTAGAGGAGGAGCAATTAGCATTGTGGAGGGCTGATACAGATTCACTGATGTGGAGGGATGGGGTTGAAGTCAGTCAAACCTGAGTGTGAAACCCGACTACATGGCCTTGCCAGGTATAAAACCTCTCTGGATCTACTCTCTCCTCTGCAGAATGGAGACTAGCGGCCTTTCCCCTAGGGAGGGTGTGAGCATTAAGTAAGGTAAAGTTCGCCAAACAAATCCTAGTTTGCAGAAGGGCATTGTAGACTCCGTAAATAGCCAGCTCCTTTGTCGTTATGGGAATTCTATTCTCATTAGCTCATGTCACCCCAAGAGCTATAGGCAGCCCGCAGGAGGCTCCCCACCCTTGGGATGTCTCTACTCTCTCCCCAGGCTCTGGGTAGTAATTTGAGAAATCAGCTGGGGCATTTCTCTTAGAGGACAATGTGTCCTCAAGCTGTCCCAAGGCAGAAGCCTGCAGGCTGTGCCCAGGACCTAAAGAGGCTGTTTGTGTGTGTGTTCCCTGAGTCTCTCTTTGCTAGGGACTCTGCCTCTCTTCCTTGCTGCTCAGTAGGCACTATCTCTTACTTGCACATACATGCACATACACGCACATGCACACGCACACACACACACACACACATACACACACACTTTATTTTGAGATTTTGATTCCAATTCAATAAACTGGGGCCATCCTTGCAAACCCTTGCTCAGAAAGTGGATTATGGAAACATGAGTATCTTGTCAATGGCTTCATCTCCTAATCCTTATGCTTACATTTTTAAAAACATTTTTAGATTTATTTTACTTTATGTGTATTAGTGTTCTGCCTGCATGTATGGATGTGTACCATGTGCATGCCTGGTGCTCTCAGAGGTTAAAAGAGAGCATTTTATCCCCTGGAACGGGAGTTATGGATGGCGTGACCTACCCTGTGGATGACAGGAATCAATCCTGGGTCCTCTGCAAGTGTTCTTAACTGCTGAGCCATCTCTCGAGCCCCAAGCTTACATTTAAAACTTTAAAAGAAGGAAGAGATAGAAATTAGAGGGAGAAAGCCATTCATAGTTCCACTCCCCCAGACCCTTCACTAGCCATTGTAATAGTACTGTCTTGTTGGAGTACGCCAGCCTGCAAATAATGACATGGAAATTTATTATTAATTATGGAAGCTTGTCCATTAGCTTAGGCTTGTCCCACTAGCTCTTATAACTTCAATTAACCTGCTTCTGTTAATCTACATTCTTCCATGTGGCTCGGTTACCTCTACTCTGTACTGTATGTCTGCTCTCTTCAGTGTCTTGCTGGCGTAATCCTCATGCCTCAATTCCTCCTCCTCTTCTTCTCCCTGAAATCCCGCCTATCCTCTCCTGCCTAGCTATTGGCCATTCATCTCTTTATTACACAAATCACAGCATTACATCTTCACACGGTGTACAAATATCCCACAACAAGCAATAGCACTTGGAAGTTTGTTGGTTTTAAGACAAAGTCTCTTGGCTCATGCTGGCCTCAAACTCACCACGTCCACGTACAAGCTGACCTTGGGAGACGGGTGGTGGTGACGCACATCTTTAATTCCCTTTAATCCCAGCACTCGGGAAGCAGAGGCAGGCAGATCTCTGTGAGTTTGAGGTCAGCCTGGTCTACAAGAATTAGCTTCAGGACAGACTCCAAAGCTACATAGAAACCCTGTCTCAAAAAAAATAAAAAAAATAATAAAATAAAAGCTGGCCTTGGACCCAGTCTGCCAGTCTCCACCTCTACAATGCTGGCATTGCAGGTAACCAACACACTCAGTTTATGTAGTTCTGGAGGTCAAGGGCATCACTATACTAGGCAAGCAGTGTGTCAACTGAGCCACAGCCTCAGCCATCTGAAAACTCCCTGTGCATATTTAATTTCAGTAATATCGATTATCCTCTATACCTGATATTCATTTACGGGTGCCCTAACTTCACAGAGAGATCACCATCATCTTTTTGGTGGTTTATTTAACTTTATTTTATGTGCATTGGTGTGAAGGTGTCAGATCCCCTGCAACTGGATCTTCAGACAGTTGTGAGCTGCTATGTGGGTGCTGGGAACTGAACTGGGGTCCTTTGGAAGAGTAGTCAGTGCTCTTAACCACTGAGCCATCTCTCCAGCCCCAAGGTCATCATCATCTTAACAGCTGTATCACATTCCCTAAGGCAAGAGACACCAAGACTTATGAAGCCAACTGGAATCCTAGATTGCTGCCAAAATGTCTGCTGTTGTAAATGGTATTAGGAAAGCAAGAAGGCCTTTTCTGTCTTCAAGTCATTATCTCAGGAATTATCTTCTTAGAATTATAAGTATAATCTTCCCATAGCACCCATCCTAGGTTGGATCTGTTCCCAGAATTAGGGTCATAGCCTGGGGCTTGACAGCCCTAATAAACCAGGATTGGCCACCTGTCCTCAATAAGCCAATTAAAAACACAATAGTGAAAAGTAGGGGAAAACATTACTCAATGTGGCCATACTGGAAAGAAGAACAGACAGGTCTAGTGACACCCTTCCCAAGTCCATCTTTGGGGTCTTTTTTTAAAATTACATTTATTTATTTAGGGAGAGGGTGCACCATAGCACACGTGTGGTGTCAGAAGACAGCATATATGAATTGGTTCTCTCCTTCCACCATTTGGGGCTCAGGGATCAAACTCAGGTCATCAGGCTTGGGATGAGCTGGTTGCTTGGATGGGCCGAGCCATCTCACTGGCCCATCTTTGGGGTTTTAATGTGAGGTCTAGGTTCAAATAGAAGATAAAAAGTAAGCAGTCCTGGCCAAGGTGTGGTGGAGCCCCTAATGACCCATCACTGTCTTGGCTCCAGTCTCTCCTACATAATGGTCTAAGAAGTTGTGTCACATCAGGACTGTGTGACATCTCCTTCAAGAGACAGATTCTTCCTTTGGCTGGCACAGGTTTAGACTTTCCTTCTTCCAGTGTGAGATTTGTGGGAAGCTCCATATCTCTAAGGACTATTATTTCAATAGTCTGATAACCCATGGGAGGGACACAAGTATCTCTTAAAGAGCATCATGGCTCCTGACAAGCAGGTTATAGGAATGAGGTTTGTAAGGAAGGGAGGTGGCTGGAGCGAACTTTAGGATGTTAGACCCACTATGGAGGTTTAGGGTAGAGGGAGAGAGGAAAAGACCAGCAAGGGCAATTCAGAGTCAGACAGCAAAGAAAGCCAGAGAAGGTGGAGGCAGCCATCAGAGAAAAGCTAACCAAGCCAAAAAGGGTTGGGGGCAGAGGGAGTTTCTGCTAGACTGTGGCCTCCTGGCTTCCTGTGAGTGAAAGAAGCCTGGCCTCTCCCCCAGTTTGGCAATAACTTGTTCTAGCAGTCTAGGAAACAAAGACATTGGCCATTTCAATTCAGATAGAAGCACTGAGTCCCAGAGAGGCAGCCTCATGTCTACGACTTATGGCTTCACGTCCATCTCAGAGCCAGACAAAGGACCCATCTCAATAGTACCAGAAAGCATTGCTTGGGGAACAGGAAGGACTCTTTTTCTGGTCCTGACTGCTGGCTCAGTTCCAGAAGAGAGCTCTCACTGGTCAGTCCTCCTGTGGCTAGTGTGTTTGCTTGTTAGTGGACATGAGATAGGAAATACCTTCGAGGAAGCCAGCAGGCAATCCTCAGCAGGTTAATTCCCAAAAACCTTTAAAAAAATTTAAAGTTTATTTATTCTATTCTGTTTGTATGAATGCTTTGCCTGCATGCATGCATATGCTCCATGTGTGTGCCTGGTGCCTGAGGAGGTCAGAAGAGGAGGGGAGGGGTCAGAAAGAGGGTTTAGATCCCCTGGAACTGGAGTTAGGGATGGTTATTAGTCACCATGTGGGTGCTGGGAATTGAACCCAGGTCCTCTGCAAGAGCAACAAGTGTCTAAAGCACCGAGCCACCTTTCCAGCCCGCAATCCTAAGAGATCTTATCTTGCTGACTGCCACACAGAAGGTGCAACGTCAAAACGAAAAATAAATATATGTGAATAATACAATTTTTCTGTTGGCTTAATAAACTGAACTCTGTATCTCTTGACTCTGTGAGTCCTGTTGAATAATATGCCCAGGTATTTATTGACCATGGCAGAGATTCCTTCTCTGTAACAGCTGTTTCCATTTACCGAGCACCAACCACAGGCCAGGCATTATATTAAGCCTGTCAGGCAGGTTCTAGTAGGGAGCAAGTTAAACACTCAAGCCACATGAGTGGAGTAAAAGAAAGGGTGATTCTCAAAGGCAAGGGAAAAATAATGAAACCAAGCAAGCAAGTGCAAACCCCAGGGTAGATAGACATTACCACCCTGGGATAGTGGGATTTGAACTGGGAGACGAGGAAATTGTGTGTGGAAGGCAATGTATCCAGGAGACCAGCAAAGGGAAAGCCAGATCCAACCTCTTCCTTCCCCACAGGACACAGAAGGGCAAACAGAAGTTCTTCCATCTCCCTCAAGCTGCCTGCTGTATGCTGGTAGCTTCCATAGTAACACCCTGGTGGGTAATGCTTACTGCTATAGAGGCGGCATGAACCTGGGAGCGTGAGACAGAAAAATGAGACCAACTGAAGTCTCATGCAACAGCCAACTTTATTCAGAGCATCAGACAATTTGTATTCCGAGGGCTAAGAAGAGTCCCCAAGTAGTGAGTAGTGTCCAATCCCGAGGACAAGCCACATGTGCCAAAACATGTTTTTCCATGGAGTTTATTTGGAAACAACAGCTGAAGTAAGCTCATGCCTGTCAACTGCGCCTGGGAGAGGAGCGTGAGGACATGTTTCAGGAACAATTCAGTGTTTTGAAGAAACTGAGATTGATCACAGCCTCTTGCCTTTAGAGTTCTCTCACAAGCCCTCAGAATTCTCACACAACTCCATTCTTGGACTGTGTCCTGACAGGTAGGCGTATCTTAGGAACCATTGAGAAAGAAGGAAATTAGATTTAAGAAAGAAAGCATGCTACCCAGTCCTGGCAACCATATGAACCCAAATCCCACAGCTATGAAATCTCAAAAAAATTACTAAGAAAAGATGATATTCAGATGGGGTGGTGGTGTAGGGGCGCCAGAGTGTTTGCTTAACATGCATGAAATCTGGGTTTTGTTCCAGCACTGCACAAACCAGGCATTGTGATACCTGTGATCCACTTTGGAAGTAGAGGCAGGAGGATTGAAGTTCAAGGATTGGTGCAGCCAGCCTGGGATACACGAGACCCTATTACAAACAAACAAACAGGTGGATGGATGGATGGATGGATGGATGGATGGATGGATGGATGGATGGATGGATGGATGTTCTGCTGTTTGGGGAGAGTATTCCTATAGTCATGATTTTCTAGTACTATTAGATCATAGAGGCAGCATACATACTGCAGAGATCCAACAAGGAAGCCATGGGTACCACTGGCTTTGACTTGTGAGACTTGGACTATCTCCCTATTTTTGTTTCTCATGGACCCCAGGATTCCAGTGATCATGCCAGGGATGGATGGGGAGAGGGTAGTTGAGCAAATGTCTGAATGGGCAATAAGCAAGCATAGGAGAAGCCCAGCCCGAAGAGCCTCGGTCTCCTAGTGCCACTTCTTCCAGTTTGCTGTACACAGTGTGTGGTTCCCATCTTGGGGGGGGGAGGGGCTCAGGGAAGGCATGCATATGGAGGCCAGGTGTCAACCTCAAGAGCCATTCACTTTGTTTCTTGAGACAGGGTCTCACCTGGAGCTTACCAAGTCTGCTAGGCTGGCTGGTCAGTGAACCTCAGAGGTCTACCTCTCTCCACCTCTCCACTGCTTGGGGTACTGGAGTACGCCATGATGCCTGGCTTTTTGCTGTGTTTTCTAGGTATGGAACTGAAGTCCTCGTGGCAAATGCTTTATTTACAATGGAGTCATTTCCCCAGTCCTACTGTTTGGAATCTTAATTAAAGCACGAGTTCCTCAGCTTAAAAGCCCTCCGTTTGGAAACCACTAGGCCAATCAGCATTCGCCTGGCTTGGCCTAGAGGCCAGTATCCGGTATCCGGAGACGTGCACCAAGACCAGCTTCTCTGAGCCGCCTTGCCTCTGCTGATGGTTTCAGAACTTTGGGGAGGGCTTTCCTCAAGCTCAGGGCCTGATCACCCAAAGGGCCTTTCCCTTGCCTCTGTCAGAGGGGTCAGAGATCAGAGTCGCTTCAGTCTGGCTCTCCTCGAATGCCCAGCACCCTCACCTCTCAGGGGGCACATGTCCGCACCTTGCTGAAGGAGTGCTCCCCAACACTGCCTGCCTCCTCCAGCTCCTTGGCTTTTCCAGAGCTAGGTTTAGAACACCAGGTCAGTTATAAAGAAAAGAAATATGTATCCTCCTCCACTCCCAGGTTCCTCACACTGGTGCTGGGAAAACGCCAACAAAAATAACATGATGTCATCCCCGGCTGATCCTGTTAATCCTTTCTGTCCAATATTGAGTCTCAGTTTTTATTTAAAAGCGATTTTATTGTCAAAGGCTGGTTAAAAGCCTCTGCGAGTGGTGCAGGGAAACCTGGGGACGCCTTTGATGTGCTGAGTGATGCAGGGCCCCCGGGCCCCTGAGTCTAGAGAGGAAAGCAAATGGGACCTGCAGAAGGTTGGGGAGCTTGAAGCTTTCTGTTTCAGACGGCCTGCCTTACCCACAGCATCTGTATTTGCATGTCATGGCCAGGGCTGGCATCCTGAATAGGATTTTTCTGCCTCTAGCAGGTCTGTGAAGATCATCAGGTTCCTCTCCCTCTGAATGCCCCCTTTCCTGGCCTCATGTTGCTTTAGAATCCTGAGCCTGCTCCATTCACACCTTTAGAACAAGTATCCAAATCTCAGTCTATTCCAGAAGGGCAAGATGGAGTTAAGGCCAGTGGGTATGAGTTCTAACCTCAGCTTTGGATGAATCTGGAAAAGACAGTTGACCTCTGTGAGTCTTATGGCTGGACCTCACCTGTTAGATGAAATATGGATACCTGCCCTGCTCCATAGCCTCCGTCAGAGGTGATCACCAAAACAAAATTAAATTATGCATTCAACAAAAGCTCTAAAGGGACCTGAGACTATAGCCCAGTTGTTACACAAAGTTCTGTGCTCAATCCCCAGCACTGCATAGACTGGGCGGGCACGGCGGTGTATACCTATAATCCCAGCACTTGGAGGGTGGAAGCAGGGGAATCAATCCAAGGTATTCTTTGCCTATGAGGCAAGCCTGGACTACATGAGACCCAGCAGGCAGTGGGGAGAGTGGAAGGGTGGCAAAAAGTAAAATAAATAAAACATTCTACCAAAGAGTCCTGTACCAAGCCAAGTGTTGTTTCAAGTAAACTGGAGAGTTGTGGGGAAGAGAGGAAGCTGGAGATGCTTAGAAGGTGATGAAGGACCAGGGAGTCTATGGCAGGAAAGGGCGGCACTGTACCAGGAGGAGACAGATAGTGATGGAGAGAGATGAACTGGGTCTAAGTAAGCTGAGATCATGCTGAGGTTTACAAATTGATGTAGAAGGAAGCTGTGATCTGGAAGATCTATTCACATAGATGACAAAGGGCCCAGGTATAATGAAGGGGAACCCTAGGAACCCAGGAGGCATGATAGACAGTGACTAACGGGTCTACCAGATGGCCCATGAGGGAATCAGGGATGAGAAGAGACTAAGGGTGTGAGTTTAAAGGAATAGGGTCTTTCACAAGATAAAGGGGAGTTCGGGAGTAGCCTAGAGAGCCAGGATTTCACACTGACCTCTGACCCTGAGAGGGACATATGCAAATAAGCAGCCCTTATCTGAGGGCAAAGAGAACAGGGTTTTCAAAGGATAAAAAGAATGTACCTGGAGTGGAGGTGAGGTCAAGGAAAGGGGTTTGAGAACTGTAGCAGCCGATGAGAACCTGGCAGCATAGGGTTAGAGCCTGGAAAGAGGTCTGAGATCCTGCCTGAGACAGAAGAGAGGGACAATGGGCCCAGTGAATTCCTCTTCCTTAATCTCTAGCCCTTGGTGAGAACTGGGACTGAAGCTTCTCACAACATCTTGGCCACAGCACAGGTTTGGGCAGGCGGGTGTGATGCTGCTGTATGGCTCATGTTAGCCAGAAGGCACCTAAGGAATGCTTTTAAAAGCCTTGTGTGACAGGCGGTGGCTCTTCAGCCAACTGCTCCAACAGGACGTGTGAGGAAGGATGGTGGCTTTGATGATTATATTGATTGTCAGCATCACAGAATGTAGACTTACACAGGAGACAAGCATCCAGGCACCTCCGTAAAGGACTATCTAGACTAGGTTAGTCTCTGGTGTGTCTATGAGAGACTATCTTGATTGGGTTAATTGAGGTGGGCACATGTAGGCAGCACCATTCCCCAGGCTGGTGTCCTGACCTAAATAAAGAAGGAGTAAGCTGAACACCAGCATTCATCTCTGGCTCCTAACTGTGGATGTAACGTAACCAGCCAGCCCTTTCAAGCTCCCAACACCATGACTCCCCTGTGTAGTAAGATGAGCGGGCCAGGCTGCGTTCCCATCTCCCAGCTAGCTTAACTCCCGAAATAATTACATAGAAACTGTATTTATTTAAACACTGTCTGGCCCATTATATCTAGCCTCTTTTTGGCCAACTCTCACTGTTGATCTAACCCATTTTTATTAATCTGTGTGTCACCACGAGGTCATAGCTTACTGGGAAAGATTCCTAACCAGCGTCAGTCTCAGGCAGGAGAAACATGGCGTCTGCCACACTGCCTTCTCTCTCCCAGCATTCCGTTCTGTCTACCCCGCCTACCTGATTTCTGCCCTATCAAAAGGCCAAGGCAGTTTTCTTTATTCACCAATGAAAGCAACACAAATACAGAAGATCCTCCTACACCACCCCTGGGGTGATAACTTCTAACTCTACCACCGCCTTGCCTGTGGCTCCACTTCCTTTGGCCTTGCCTTGTCCTTGACTCAGAATGCCAAGCTATTCAGCCTTTCTTGCCAGCAGCAACCATATCCAAAGACAAGGCATGGGAGAGCCAGGTTTGCTGAGTCCAGGTGCCCATCAGGGATGTTCCAGGGAACTGTCCACACTTACTAGACAACCCCTGTCAGCCCCTGAGAAGGACTGTGAGCTAGGTACTGCTCCAGTAATTGCTGCCTTCTCACAGAACACCTCCCTTCTTCCTCGTCTCTGGCTGCCATTGTGTCACAAGTCATTCCCACAGCCACCTGGTTGGCAAGCGGGCTCGTCTCCAGGAGGCAGTCTGCGGGGTCCTCACGGCATGGAAAAGCATGGCAACTAGTTTTCCCAACTGCTTATCCAGGAGACTGAAGAAGAAGCTGCAACACCTCTAGGCCCAGCTTTGGCGGTCACAGTGTTGCGCTACAACACAGTACCTTGTTCACTGCACCTCTTGTCCCCGTGCCTCAGCCCTGATTCAGTATGGGAGGGAATGACGCAAGGAAAGAATAGCATCAGCAGGGATCAGCCCAGCAAACCCACGCTCCTCCGTCTCTTTCCAAAGCACTCATGTGGGGATCTGGGGTAGAGTTCAATCGGTAGAGTGCTTGCCCAGCGCACAGGAAGCCCCGAGTTCAGTCTCCAGCACTAAATGAAAGCAGACATGGTGGTGCACTCGCGTCATCTCAGGAGCGGCAGAAAAATCAGAGTTCAGGGTCAGCCAGGAAGGTTGTCGCAGCCTGTAGTCTCAGCACTTGAGAGAAAGTAACAGGTGGATCTCTGTGAGTTCCAGGGCCAGCCTGATCTACGACATAGCCAGTTCCAAGCCAGACAAAGCTACACAGTGAGACCCTGTCTACAAACAAACGAAAAATTCGAGGTCATCCTCAGCTACATAGCAAGTTCGAGGCCAACCTGGAGTATCTGAGAGCTTGTCCAAAAAACAAAACCAAACAAAACATTAATATGATACTTACCACATTTCCTTCTCTTTTGTTTTTTTGCTTTTTGTTTTTTGTTTTGAGGCAGAATCTCACATGGGACCCAAATCAAATAGTGGTGTAAATAACAAATAAACTCTGGAATCAGTTGGTGCTCTGCTTCAGGGTCTCCATGACTTATGTTTTTCTGTTTTTGCTTATTTGCTTGTTTCCTGTCTGTAAATCCACATTTCTTGTCATTTTTCTTTTTCTTTCTTTCCTTCTTCCTTCCTTTCTCTCTTTTTCTTTTTCTTTTTCTTTTTTTTTCCTCACCCCAGACAGGAAGCTAAACCTATATGGTGTTTTTCTTTTTTATATGTAGACCGGACTGACCTTAAACTCCCAGAGATCTGCCTGCCTCTGCCTCCCAAGTGCTGGGATTAAAGGTGCTCAACAGAGCTGCACATGTGTCATGGTGCATACATGGAAGTCAGAAAGCAACTTTGTGGGTTGTTTTCCCCTTTCACCATTACGTGGATTCTGGGGGCAGGGGTTGACATATAGATAGGGACGCACCAGACTTTACCTGGGTTCCAGAGGTTCAAGGATTGACAGCAAGCACCTCAAGCCGTCTCACCGGCCCTAACTTCTTACACCTGCAGCTGAATAGTGGCTCGAATCTTTCCCAGCTGGAGTGCATGCTGGCTTTAGCCAAGAGCCTTTTTGTGCTTTTTCTGTCTTCTGCACCTAGCAGGATGCTTGGGAATGAATCAGAGTTTGCAAATACTGTTATATTGAGAGCACAAGGAGAGACGCTGCTGCACACCCTGGCTACCAACGCCCAGAATGCCAAAGATGGTGGTGTTGCGGGGGTGGGGAGAAGTGAAAAGCTGGGCTACCTCTCAGGACTAGGGCAGTGATTAAGGAAAGCAGTTGAGAGATATGAAATACCAACCTGCAACAGCCCAAGTGTCTTTCCTAGGTCAGAGAGGCAGAACCCAGGCATAAGACACTGAGCATTGTCCTAGCTTGCCTGTGGTACTGTCTCCACAGACATTTCAGGCCCCTAGAGCCAGGTCTCAGGTTACAGGGCTTCTCTCCTCAGTGCCTGATGGAAGGAGCAGATTCTGTGCACAGCAGTTACCCCGCCATCCCATTAGTGTGGGAAATACTTGCCAGAGAGCGTCACCTTCCAGGAGGAGTAAGGTCTACATTTCATTTGTTCCAACCAAGACTCTTTTAGCTTCACAGTGTTCCTTAATCCTCCCTCCCTCCCTTCCTTACAGGGCTCAGAAGCCTGCAAACCTTCCACACACATCTAGTGTTCCTTTCAAGTTTAGCCATTGACCTAACAATAGTGCCTCCTTGCAATGTCCTTGCAAGTGCCTGGCTTATCAGAGTGTCAACACTGTGAAGCAGGACAGGAAAGGCTGGGTTTAGATATCTACTGAGTACTTAATGATAGAAAGACAACACCAGCAATGCTGAGCTTAACAATTTGCAAGCAAACCATAGGAAAGGAAGAGATCTCTGCATTTCCGGGTGAGTAAATCGAGTCTTAAAGGTATAAAAATGTGCTGGGGCCAGATGGCTCAGATAATAGTGCTTGCCACACAAATCTGGTTACAGCGGAAGGAGAGAAACCACCCCACAAAGTCCTTCGATCTCACATGCGTGCTGTGTGGCTCACTCACGCACATATCCATACAGCACACATGCACACAATACTAAGAAATTAAAAAGACCTTTTAAAAAGTATTTTAAAACTTCCCAAGTCACACGTGTTGTAGGGCACGCCTGTTGTCCTAGGAGCCGAAAGTTGGAGGATCAATACGTCAAAGCCAGCCTGAAAGGCACAGTAAGACCCTGCCTCAAAAAATTAAAAGGAAAAGAAACATCTAAGCTATGCTTGGTGGGAAAAGCTTGACTAGCCTACAAGAGAACCTGGCTTCAATTCCCAAAACTATAAAAATTCTCAAACAGAGCCAGCAAGATGGCTCTCAGTGGGTAAAAGTGCCTGTTGCCAAACCTAATGACCCAAGTTCCATCCCCAGGACCCACATGGTAGAAGAAGAGAATCTAAGACTTCCCCAAGTTGTCCTCTGACCTCCACACACAGACAAAAGTAAATAATAGAGTACAAAGAATAGAATAAAAAGGAACCCTTCCCTTAACACCATTCACATACTTGATTCTACCCATTTACCGAACATCTATGGGCTACCAGCTGTGGAACTACACGCTGGAGGCGGAAGGATGACAGAGACACCACTCCCTAGAGTCTAACCGAAAGAATTAGATTACCACATTTTAATATAGAGACTACTTTTAATATTAACTTTATTTATTTTCATGTATATGAGTGCTTTGTTTGCATATATTTATGTATACAGCCTGCATTCCTGGTACCCTCAGAGGTCAGAAGAGGGCATCAGATCTCCTGGAAATGGAGTTGGAGATGGTTGTGAGCCACCATTGGGTGTTAGGAACCGAATCTAGGTCCTTCTACAAAAACAAGGGCTTTTTAACCACTGAGCCACCTCCTAAGCCCCATGGTGTGGTATTAGTAATAATAAAAATAGATAGGTCCTGGAGAGACAGCTCAGAACTGAGGAGTGCTTACTGCTCCTGCAGAGGACCTGGGTTTGATCCTCAGTACCTATGGTAAGTGACTCAATAACTGCCTGTAACTCTTATTCCAGGGGATAAGAGGTCACGGGCTCCAGACACCTGCACCCATATGATGCCGTTATAGACAAGCAGACACACAAACATGCACACAAATAAAATTAAAATATGAGTGTGCATGGGTGTGTGTGTGCACATGCACCTGTATGTGGGAATGTGTGTGTGTGTAGGGGTGGACCAGAGAATGATAATTAATTCTGTCAATAAAGGAGGAGGAAGAATTATAGACAGCTGCACAGAGAAACACTCCAACAAATGGAACTTTATCTGTGACTCAACTCCTTTTCTATTTTGAGTGTGCAATCTTTAGCAGCTCTTGAATCAATCACCCATTGTCTGGTCAAGCTCCGGCAAAGGGGCCGTTTCTCTGAGCCTGTGCTTTTACAGATCCATACATCATAGACACAAAATAAACAAAGGGGCTAAAGATGAGGAGAGCACTCCTGGCCCTCAGGATGAGAAGCCGTACTCGTGCTGTGTGCCTGGTCATATTAAACATCCGCCCTTGTGAGGAGCCAGGGAAACCCTTCTCCACATCTCTTGTCTTGTGCCTATGAATCAAAAGGAAATGTGTCCAAACGTCCCAGAAGTTTGTGGTTTGCAATGTTGCCATATTAAAGATGGACTCCCCTTTACAAGTTGAATAATATGCAACTGAGTAGAGAGGGCCTGAAGATATGGCTCAACAGTTAAGAGCTCAAACCGTACTTCCGGAGGGCTGGGGTTCAGTTTCCAGCATCCACAGTGGGTGACTGACAGTCATCTGTCACTCCAGCTCCAGAAGGGCAGCCCTTTCACTCACCTCCCACAAACCCCACATACATAACTAAACATTAAA
Organism: Ondatra zibethicus; assembly: GCA_004026605.1. Lineage (NCBI taxonomy): Eukaryota > Metazoa > Chordata > Mammalia > Rodentia > Cricetidae > Ondatra > Ondatra zibethicus. The sequence continues at coordinate 115,167 of PVIU01005134.1, forward strand.
AGTAAATTTTTAGAAAGAGATTTGAGCAAGGAAAGGATATACTTAAATAAGAATGGAAGCTAATTAATATCCTGCAATATAAAATAAGCCATAAGCCAGGTGATCTCTGTGAGTTTGAGGCTAGCCCAATCTACAAAGCAAAGTCTAGGACAACCAGGGCTACATAGAGAAACCCTGTCTTGAAAAAATAGTCGTAATATTTATAGGTTTTTTTATTCATAAGTCAATTCATGATACAGGGGGTAAATTTTACTAATTATTTTTTATAGTTTATATTTTTACTAGATTTATTCATTTTATTTTATGTGTGTTTTGCTTACATGTAAGTATGTACACCATGTGCAAGCCTGGAGCCTGCAGAGGTCAGAAGAGAGCATTTGATTCCCTCAAATTGGAGTTGTAGATGGTTGTGAGTTATCAGATGGGTGCTGAGAATAGAACCCAGGTCTTCTGTAGGGACAACAAGTGCTCTTAACCTCTGAGCTATCTCTCTAGTCCAAATACTAATTCTTTATATTGGCCACAGCAGACCTCAAAGCTAGGGTTTTTGTTTTGTTTTTATTTTATTTTTTATTGTTTTTATGGAGCTATATATTTTTCTCTGCTTCCCTCTCTCCTTCTCCCCTTCCCTTCTACCCTCTTCCATGGCCCCCATGCTCCCAATTTACTCAGGAGATCTTGTCTTTTTCTATGTTCCATGTAGTTTAAATTCATGTATGTCTCTCTTAGGGTCCTCATTGTTGTCCAGGTTCTCTGGGACTGTGAATTGTAGGCTGGTTTTTCTTTGCTTTATGTTGAAAAACCACTTATGAGTGAGTACATGTGATATTTGTCTTTCTGGGTCTGGGTTACCTCACTCAATATGATGTTTTCCAGATCCATCCATTTCCCTGCAAATTTCAAGATGTCATTATTTTTTTCTGCTGTGTAGTACTCCGTTGTGTAAATGTACCACATTTTCCTTATCCATTCTTTGGTCAATGGGCATTTAGGTTGTTTCCAGGTTCTGATTATGACAAAAATGCTGCTATGAACATAGTTGAGCACATGTCCTCGTGGTATGATTGAGCATTCTTTGGGTATATACCCAAAAGTGGTATTGCTGGGTCTTGAAGAAGGTTGTTTTCTTATTTTCAGAGAATCACCATACTGATATCCAAAGGGGCTGTACCAGTTTGCACTCCCACCAGCAATGCAGGAGTGTTCCCTTACCCCACAACCTCTCCAGCATAAGTTGTCATCATTGTTTTTGATCTTGGTCATCCTTACAGATGTAAGATGGAATCTCAGAGTTGTTTTGATTTGCATTACTCTGATGGTTGAGGATGTTGAGCATTTCCTTAAATGTCTTTTAGCCATTTTAGATTTGTCTGTTGAGAGTTCTCTGTTTAGGTCTGTATCTTATTTTTTTATTGAATTATTTGTTCTTTTGATGACCAATTTCTTGAGTTCTTTATATATTTTAGAGATTGGCCCTCTGTCTGATGTGGGGTTGGTGAAGATCATTTCCCATTCTGTAGGCTGCTGTTCAAACCTAGTGTTTAATCTCTTAATACTAGTTTAAATATTTAATTATATTTTTAAAAAAACTTAAGTAGTTTTTATCTAAGTTAATTTTCAAAGTTTGATGTATTATAATTTACATTAGATCTTTAAGTTTCAATAGATTGTTTTACATATCTAGTCATATAAATATTGCCATATGAAAACATGAGAACAGTGAGCTAAAGGGCAAAGATAACCAAAGGACATGATATTTATGTATGAAATATTATTATGAGATCAATTATTTTGTCCAATTAATATATAATAAAAAATCAAATTCATATGGCTTTAATAGAATTCATATTTTTCCTTTAATTTCAGCAGATTGTTCTGCACATTTTAGTCAAATATTGTATCAGGAAAACATTAGCTGATGCAATAACTTAAATGTTTGTGATTGGCCAATATTCAGATGTGGACACTCTAGTGCAGTGGTATCAGAATATGGTCTTCCCAGAAGCAACTACAGGAGGAAAGTAGAGCCCTTGTGAATGGGGCTGGTACCCTATAAGAAAGTAGCAGAATTAGCTAGCTTTTTTTTAAGCACTACTTTTTTTTTTAATGTTTTTTTGAGGCAGGGTCTCTTACACTATGACTCAGGCTAACCTAGAATGAATTATGTAACCTACGCAAGCCTCAAATTTTCTGCAGTCCTCTTGCCTCAGCCTCCTGAGTTCTGGGATCAAAGGCAGAACCTGTCATGCCCTACTCTTTCTGCCATCAGAATGTACAACCAAAAGTCAGTGGTCTGCAACC